>PVKU01001111.1:0-237550 GCA_004027475.1 Anoura caudifer | reverse complement strand
AGGAGAAGGAACTGTGGGCAGCCTCTGGAAACCACAGGTAGCTTCTAGGAGCTGAAGAGGGCCTCTATCAACAGCCAGAAGAAACCTGAGCTTTCAGTTCTACAGCTGCAAAGGAAGTAAATTCTGCCAACAACCTGCATGAGCTTAGACATGGATTCCTCCCAACTCTACCCTCCACATGAGAATGCAGCGCAGTGGAAACCTGGATGGCAGACCACCGAGATTCTAAGCAGATAACTCAATTCAGCCTAGTTCAGACCCCTGATCCACAGAAACGATGAGATAATGGGTATGTGTTGTTTTAAATCAATAAGCATGCGGCAATTTGTTATCAGCATCAAGAACTTTCTCTCAATAGGTGCTTTCTCTGATCTTACAACAGGAAAGTTACAATAGTATTTCATGTCACTGATTCCTGATACATCCATTCAGAGGCAATATATAGCTTACTATCAGACCAAGTCACCTAGTCATGTGTGATACTAAAAGGATGAGAAAGTGCATTTCTGACATATACCTATAAGAGGAAAAGAACTAGAATATATTTGTAAATAACACCAGTGACAATGACATATTTTATAGTGCGCAATTTACTGTTAAACAACACATAAGCTGTAATGGAAATAAGATTATCTTAAATTAATACAACAGAGGAAGAATTACTAGTGATAAATCAAAGCTTTTCTGGCAGTCACACTTCTTCACTAAATCTATATTTAAAATTCTCCTGAGATTAAGTGGAATTAATATTCCCATATCAGAAAAGCATCATAGAAAGGCAAATATTTGTTAACCACAGTAAACACTTGCACAAATAAGTATTTTACTAATAAATAGTAGGCTAATGCTACTCATTAGAATTCATTACTATATTTTCCCATTATCTCATCAAATATATCAAACATATTTTTAAGAAGCAGTGCCATACTTAGATCCTCATTTTTCCCCTTAATCATATATCTCAAGATAAAATAAATCTCAGCAAATAAAAGGAAATGCCTTTTGTAAAGTAGATCAATTTTTGGTTCCCTAGTTACCAGCCAATTTGGCCTTCGAGTTTAGTATTTATTTTTCACCTGGCTTTCAAAAAACAGTTCCAACCTAACCAGTACACAGACCTTATGTATAGTCTGTCTACCCGAACCCATACAAGGTGTTCTGACCTTGACCTTGATTCTTCATTCTGCTTCAAGAAAGCCCAAATGACATAGACATCTACTCTCAGTACAGTAGAGCCACCTATCTCATGCTTAGCTGAACTCAGGAACAAATTTGAAGCATCTTTAGTCAAGGTTTGGTGCTCAAAAGACTTTCCAAGATCAACACCATAAAATTGGTGTAAAAAAGGCTCCCATAACATAACACAAATGTATGTACAGGAAAGGTGCATAGGATGAGAAAGCTTAATGTATACTTTCACTCTTTTTAGTAAAGAAACATCTACTTGCTTATTGAGAAAAATGGAAATCACCAACGTGAATATTTGGCCCTGAATGTTCAAGGTTGGGAGCTGGGTGAAAAAGGTGAAGGGGTTAAGCAAAAAGAAAAAAAAAAAAAGGGAAAGCAAACAATCAAACAAAAAACATCTCATAGGCATAGCAACAGTGTGGTGATTACCAGAGGGAAGTGGGTTGGGGCAGGTACAAGAGGGTATTGGGGGGGATAAATGGTGATTCAAGGAGACGTGACTTGGGGCAGTGAACACACAATACAACATACAGATGATGTATTATAGACTTGTACACTTGAAACCTATATAATTACATTAACCAATGTCATCCCAATAAATTCAATAAATTTTTTTCAAAAGATATATCCTGCAGTCTTATGAAGCTGACAGCCCATAAGAAAAATTAAACAAAAGTCACATGATATTATAATTATATTTTTTATGTGTAGGCATGGTGACTGATAGAGAACATCAGCTAATTAGGAAGTACAAACTCAGTCATGAAAGATTGATCCGGGTGAAAGATTGATCCCAGAATAGAATAGTTCCTAAAGGATTTTAAAATAACAAAATAATAAAGCCTTTTATAATTAGTGTTTTGGAGTAGTTACTATTTTCATGATCTCTGCTAAAATTTTACATGAATCTGACGTTGTTAAGATTATAATGTGCCTTAATAAGTAAAAGGTGCTAACACACAAATAAGGATATTAAGGCTTAGAGAGACCCAGGAAGCCAGTGGAGATAATTCAGCTAGTCGTGGCAGAGGTGGTTTTCCAAAAGAGGAGATTTTGATTTCCTGACCATCGCACCTCAGAAAGGGTAAACGAGAACCTGCATGGGACAGTGTAGAGTATTCCAACATAAAGGTGGGCAGCAGTAACAAATAGCATGGTAGAAGCCACTCAGAATGGTTGGAGGTTAGAACAAAATTAAGGAAGTAGAAGCGTGGTTATAAGCAAAGCTGAGTTCATTCACCATCTCCTAATGGCACGACATGTAATCTGGCCTCAACCAGGAAACTAAATAGAAAGTGCTGAATTAGGAAGATATGAAAAAAAGCAATATTTATGACAGCAAACACTTAAAAATTTAGAGAAGGCGAAGACAGCAGGTTTCACCTCAAGTTCTCAGTATAATAATGCAGCAATATATTGAAGATTAGAATAAAGAAGAAAAGTAGCAAAGACAATACCACTGGTGAGAAAAGAGCACAAAGAAGAGAGCGCAGAGGTGTTATCTGGAATTATTTGTTCCACTTCAGGCAGAACACGAATCGACTCAGGCCTCCATAGTAAGATCCCAGCCTTAAGTTTGGTGTGAGAGAAATTTAGCTCAGCTGGTGAGGAGTCATTCACTATCATTAGAACTTGTGGTGGTCACTCCCATGATAAATTATATTTCTCTCTCAACAAATACTAATAATAATCAAACCTAAAAACCAAGTCCCAAAACACACAAAACAAAACTGATCCATCTGACAGGAGAAATAATTCAATGATAATAGAGGGTATTTTAATACCTCACTTTCAATAATAAATACAACAATTAGAAAATTAATTTAAAAAATAGAAAACCTGAAGAATACTAAACAACCAGCTAGAACTTCTCCATCTGATTTATTTCAATTAGTATAATACCCTCAAGCTCCATCCATGTTGTTACAAATGGCATATTTCATGTTTTTCTTTGGCTCAGTGGTTTTCCATTATATACATCCATTCCTTTGTTGATGAACACTTACGTTGTTTTTATAATTTGGCTATTGCAAAACTGTATCATTTCACTCATATGTGAAAAATAAAACAAAAGTGACAAAGGAACTAACTGAACAGGAGAAACCTGAACTCAGATACAGACAATGAAATGGTGGTTACCTGAGGGGAGTTGAGGGGCGGGGCCAATTGGGTAAATGGGGTGAAATATACGGTGATAGATGGGAACTAACCCTTTGTTGGGGAGCACTCAATGGAGTATACAGATATTGAACTCTAATGTTGTGTACCTAAGCTTTATATAATGTGATTAATCAGTGGTACCTCAATACATTTAAAAAATAAAACAGGTAAAGCACAACTAAATCTCACAGACCTCTACAGAGTACTTCTCACAACAACAGCACATTTTTCTCAAGTTTATATGGAACACTCTCCAGATAGATCACATATTAGGCCGTAAAACAAATCTCAGCAAATTTAGAGTGATTGAAATTATATGAAGTATGTTCTCCTAAGAAAATTAAACTGGGAATCAATGTAAAGGAATACTTGAAAAATTCACAATATATGGAAAATGAGTGATACACATCTAAGTAGTAAATGTGTTGGTGGAGAAATCACAGGGAAATTTGAAAATACTGTGAGATGAATAAAAACCAAAATAGAATATATCAAAACTTATGGGATTCAGCCACAGAAGTGCTTAGAGGGAAATTTATAGCTCTATATGTGTATTAAAAAAGAAGACTGATCTCAAGTCAATAATCTAATCTTCATACTTAAAAAGATAAAGAAGTGCAAACTAAATTCAAAGCAATCAGAAAGAAGGAAATAATCAATGTTAGAGTGGCTATAATAAAAGAATAGGGAAACAAGAAAAGCAAAAAAACTAAAAATTTGGTTCTTTGAATAGAACAACAAAATCAATAAATTTCAGCTACACTGATGAGAAAAAAGAGAGGGAGGGAGTGGGAGAGAGAGAAAGAGCAAGAGAGGGAAAAAGACTCACTTTAACCAAGAATGAAAGAGTGAGCATTACCAGCAAAGAATTATAAGAAGGGATTATAAGGAACTATTTTAAACAATTATATGCCAACAAACTAGAGAATCTAGGTGAAATGGAAAATTAACTACCAATACTGACTCAAGGAAAAAACCAAAAAGTCTTCATAAACTCATATGAATAAAGTCCAGAAGCAACTTCACTTACGAATTCTATCACACACTTAAAAAGAAATCAATACTAATCCTTCATAATCTTTTCCATATAGTAGAAAAGGAAGGACTATATCTCAAATCATTCCATGAAAGCCAATATTAAGCTTTTGCCAAAAGCAGATAGATATTTCAGGAAAAGGAAACTCCAAAGCAGTATCTCCTAGAAATATTAGTGCAAAAATAATCAGCAAAATACTAGCAAACCCAAAACAGCAACAGTAATAAAAAATACACACAAATTAAGTGGGAGTTATTCAAGAAATGCATAGGGAAATGCATTCAATATATGCATAAAAATGTAGAGATGGAGGATGGAGTGGGGAGAAGAAAGGAAGGAAGAAAGGGAGGGAGAGAGGAAACAAAAAGAAATTGATCTGGAGTGTGGTAAGTTTCAAAATGTGCATCTTTAATAGAAGTTGAAACACTCAATTAACAACAGTTTAATGAACTAACAATCCAACTGTTAATTAAGCACTTCAGGGGCCCAGTGTTGCTATTTAAATACGTATAATTTCAGAGCTACCAATACAGTCATTCTGAGTAGTCAAAATACTGTACATAAATTGTTACAGCAATTACACTTTTAACTATCATTTTTAATTGAAACGGAAAGTTTTCTGCCCATAGACTTATGACATACTTTCAGCAAAAACTTGGAGGTTTTACTAGGGCAAACACTGATGAAGTGTTTTAGACAGAATTATGTTTTACAAAGTAGTCAACTAACGGTTATTGTTTGCTCAAAAAAGAGAAATCAGTAAGTTGGTAAATGTCCTACTACCATTTGACCATATTATCATGGATACAAATGGTGCTGTTTTACAGGGAGAAATAAAATGAGTCCCTTCAATATGAGATGTGTTTATATATTCCCTTCCCATAAGCCCTTGCTAGGCTTTTAGCAACTCCTATACTGAGGAAAGGCTATTTGGTAGAACAGGGTGCCCTTCTTACTTGAATGTGAGGTATTTAAGTTTAAGGTCAATTATTTGCACTTCCAGTTCAATTAAGAGGACATGGCCTCATAGTTTAATTTACAACAGCTAGTTAAACTCCCTAGAAAGTATTTCAGAGTGCCTAAATAGCAATTAGTCATTGGGGAAAATAGAAAGAAGCAGCCAAGTTTAAATAACTATCAGATTAGCACACACATCACACATACTATTTTATTAACTCATTAGTAAGGTACTTAGAATAAAGAATGGATGGTGTTTTCTAAACTGTATAAACATTCAGGAAAACGTAAGAATTAGGTGAAATGCATACTGTATTGACAAGTAAACTAAAGAGGAAAATGATCTTCCGGACAGCTTTCTGTGGGATTTAAGAAAAAGGATGCATTCTAGTTATTTTGTATAGATTTGATTACAGCATTTATGTCCATATTTTAATTTTTCTCATAGCAATATTTTAATAGCTCACATCGTTTGTGATTCAAAGGAGAAAAGGGAAGAAGGTATTATAAATAATAGTAGCTACCATTTGATTGACACCTTTCATGAACTAGACACTGGGCTTAGCTAATCTGTATAGCATTAAAAAATAATTCCTAATAATTCATACAATTATAGTTTATATGATAGATATATAATATCACAGAATTTTATAGTTACAAGGTAGCAAGCATAGAAAACACTAGCCTAGATAAAGTTTGAGATGCCTTCAAGACCCATCATCCATGAATCTTTAATCCTAGGGCTTTCTCTGGTCTCATATAGGATGAACCTCTCAAACCCATTTCACAGTGTAGTTGTGTGTGCCATTCTACAGTATTGGCCAAAATGTTTACATGAAGATCCACCAAAATGTCAAAGGGACGAGTGTGTGCCTGTGACCCCCCTGGGCCTCAATGAGTGAGAGCTTTCCTTCAGGGTCCAGGCAGCGGAGGCACATCCCCGACAATATGCTCTTCTTTGGAAGCATCCAAGTGCTTCTTGGGGGAGAGTTATACCTCAAAGTGCATAAATCATGGAACTTCCTACTGATTTAAGGGTTTGCTTCAGGGGGAAATGTCACAGTGTCAAGACAAGCGTGGTATCATGTGAAAAGTGCTTATTTACTTTGCTCTTTGGGGAACAATGCTCTGTTAGGACAACTGCTATATGACAGTGTCTTTTTGAATATACATTTGTACATACACGTACACACACAAACTCACTTGCATTTCCATGTACATGCAACCGATTCAAAGAGCATTTGTATTCCTAGGCACAGATCATTCATGTAAGCAGACAACAGAAAAATTACGGGGAAAAATATTTGTTTTTCCTTCTCACTGAAAACTAATTAAATGGCAAGGGACCTCAAGATGAATTCTTTTAATGTAGGTATTAGCCATTCAAAGGTAAGGGTTTAGAAAATGAAGGGTTGAAATAGGTAATGAGCTTAATACTCATAATGACATTGGAGTCCTACCTGCAAAATAGGGTGTAACCCTTACATTAAAAAAGAAAGATTACGTTTGAAATTATGGAAGAGTTTAAGGGACCTCAAAGCTCACTTTTTTATAAATTTTTTACTTGACTTGAAATATGCTGCAATCTAAAGATGTACATCTTGTATAATTTTTATATTTTCCCATTATCCTCAAACTACTTGTTGTCTTACAAATTTATAATTTATTGATTGATTTTCTTTTATATGAAATAGATTGATATGAAAAGGAAATTCTATATTACTAGAGTAAATAAAAGACCCAATATTACTTGTCATAAAGATAAAGCAACTGCAAGAGGAAATGCATAATTTCTCCCATCTATGTACCATCAAACATAATCTCTTGCAGAGCTAGTGAATTTTTAATATCTTGGAAAGACTTCAATCAACTCTACAGCATCCTCAACAAGTGTCTACTTGATCATTACCTCCACAGACATGGAACTTATTATATCCAAGAAAAATCATTTGTCAAATAAAATATTCTACTCACTATATGAAGTGCAGTACAATTTACACCTCAAATTAGAAGTCATAGCTCCTCCAAAGTCTTCTTTTATGTAAATAGGTCTTTCAATGAGGGTTTTTCTCATTTTTTTCAAAAAAATTGTGCATGTGTCTTTTTAAAAATTTCTGCCATGGCCATGCTAGGTTTTAAGAACAAAAGACTATCAATGAACAGTCAATGCCCTCACAGCATTTACTGATGGATCCTGGTGGAGTCAAGGCAAACCAGATTTTCACGAGTACAAGCAGAGAATTCAGTGGGAGCAACAGAAAGTCGTCCTACAGTCTGCTTCTGGGATTTCCTGAATGGTAGAGTGGAGGCGGAATTGGTGTTGAGATGAGAAACAAAAGTTTGGCACGTGAGCAAGCGGTAGGAAATGTTTCCAGCAAGAGCAGCACTGTATAGAACCACGCAGAGGGGGAGGGACCCAGGCCTGTGCATGATGGCCGGAGCCCCAGTTTTGAGGATTGGAAAGTGGGAAGGAAGACTTTGCAGGTGGTGAGGCTCAACCTTGACGGTGGAATGAAAGACGGCAAAGACATTGTTTCTTAGGCAATACACTCAGAGGTTACCTTGCAGACAACGGGGAGTCACTGCGATATTAAGAAGGAGAGGGACATGATTCCATGTGTGTTCTAAAAAGGGGAAAATGACAGAAATGTGTATAATGGGATGGAGAATTTTAAAACTGAAAGTAGAATAAGAAAAATGGTGCGGCCTCCAGTTACATAATGTGTCCAATGAGCTTAGTGGGAAGAGAAGATTGGGAGCTAACAAGGAGAGAAAAGACAAGGTTTATCACTCATCCAATACCTGAGTGAGAGAAGATAAGAAAGCAGGCCTTCCTTACCTTGCAGGTACATTTTTCACATGGGTAACTACGAATAGGAAGAGAAAAAATAAGGCTACCTAAGAATAGGCTGAGTTTAAATTTTCTTAGGTGTATGGTATGGGTAAAGGTCTAACCTTCTTAGTAAACGTCAGACCTAGATGTATAGGTTTGAGATGGAACAGTCTTTAGATATTAGTTGCAGTTTTGATGTATCAGTTTGAGAAGAGAGTAACACTACCAGAATTTGAAGAAACACAGATATTAAGAAGATAAGATAAAGCAGAAGAGTGAATTCTAGCAGCATGGTTTTCTACTAAAATTCCTGCTTATTCATTTTCAAATAAAAATGATGGCTTAATGGAGAATTCCAATCGAGTGAAGAGCGGAAGGATTTCCACATCATTTGGTCCTTGTGTGGCTCTCTGCTGACTCATGGGGGAAGTCTTAGACACATAGTGGTGGAGGATGGACAAAAGCAAGTGGAGAAAATGAAAGGAGAGGGTTCCTTCTCAAAGCTTACCTAAAATTTAAAGGCAGAAAGTTGGGTTGATGGCTGGAAAAGAATC
The DNA here is from genome assembly GCA_004027475.1 of Anoura caudifer. NCBI lineage: Eukaryota > Metazoa > Chordata > Mammalia > Chiroptera > Phyllostomidae > Anoura > Anoura caudifer. The sequence goes on along the minus strand of PVKU01001111.1, from coordinate 228,822 downwards.
TCCACTGACAAGAGGCAAAGGTGACTGTGTCTTTGCCTCTTGAAAGAGAGTGACCCAGAAGACAGTATAATATCCACATGCATCTCACCCGAGGACGACTATATGGAAAAATCATCTCCAATAAGAGGAGCATCCCCCCTGTTTCTGCCTATAATTCATTATTTTCTATTTTCTCAGTCCTACAACCTATAGCTTGAGGACCACTGCCCAGAGACAGTCACAAAGCTACTGGGAAATAAATTCAGACACCAAACATAAAACCATCTTTTAACTTTTTATGTAACTCTGCTTTTTCCCAGAATTGTCTGAGCACATGGCCCTTTACTCAGGACAAACCTTGCCAACAAACAGCCTGGTAAGCATTCTTTGAAAAAGTTCAGTCTACACACACTATTCAATGATACCCTATGTAAACAGTAGTTTGGCATGCAAAAGGTGACAAGATGCTATTAAATATTGATCCCTATGCCTTATGTTTAGTATAATACATTTCCCTTGGAAAGGGTAAACATTTCCCATTTCAGCAGTTATTCTCAGACCCTTTACCATCAGACTGTGTATGGGTAATCGCTTCATATACAATATTATCCTCCACTTGGAATTCACAAGCTGATTGGAGCACTGTATGATGTTGTTATTTGTTTGCTAGCTTGTACTTGTTGTTACAGTGTAGGAGCTTATGTCATTAGTTTTCTTTGGGGTGTATTCAGCAAGTTATAATAGGGAATGTGGAGAGCCTGCTAGATACCAGACTCTAGGCTAATCACTTTTCAGGTCACAGTTTATTTAGTCTTTCTAAGAACACTATGCATTATATACTATCATCACTCCTGCTTTGCGGTTAAAGAATCTAAAAGGGTAATTCATCTGCACAATGCCCATCAGGTAGACAGGGGCAGAGAGACCTGACTCAGGAGCACGCATTTTCAACTACGATTCTTTACTGCCGCTTGTGTGTTCATCCGGATAGAGGCTGAAAAGTTGCTCAATCAATGCTAATTCCCAGAATGACTGATTTGCTCCAGCATGGTCATATTTTTTGCTCATTTTTAGCCTCATGAGAAAGTCAATTGGCTCAGACTTCTACCCGATGCTTTATCGAGGCCTGAGCATTATTACAAAATCACAGAGAAACTGCACTTACAAAGAAATCTTTGTTAAATGGTTTTCTCCCTTGTCAAGAAATGACTTTGGATACAGTACACAGGTTTTATGGTTTTCTTAACTCTTCTGCGTGATATAAATTCAATTTCACATTTACAAAGTATTCCAGATAGTACTTTCTAAAATGAATATCACCTAGGTGGGCTTGTTAAAACCACTTGGCCTTCAGTTTTCTACTTCCCTGGAAAGAAAACCATAACCTGTAGGAATGACTGCCTGTTGACTGATGTGGCTGTGGAATTCTGCAATAATCCTGTTATTCTTACACCACAAGCTATTTCTATGCAGTGCGCTGTACCTGTATATTATTGTTACAATGCAAAATCCCATTAAAGTCAATGGTGCATGTATCCATTTCATTTCAATGTGACTTTGTATAATAAAAATAAAATATAGTGAGGAGAATGCATAATGAGTTGCCTGCCAACACTGTTCAAAGAACAATTAAATAACCGAGGAAGTGAGAAATTACCTTAGCACAAAGGATGTATCCACAAATAGATTCCTGTTAATTTAGGGTATGCCCCAAATTATATACAATTGCTGAAGACTTTCTTTGTCCAAAAAGCATCAAAATACCCACAGGGCTGATTAATAACATTCCCCTCCTTAGAATAAAAATGTCAAAACATACTACCCATTTTTCTTTTAGTTTCTTGACAATTGCTGGGCACCCCTAAGTGACAAAAATCTATGAAATATGTGTTGTGAGTTATATTTAATTTTTTAAATAAAATAAATTTCCTTTACCTTGCAATCAACAATGTAGTAATTAATTGAATACGTTTTAATGGTTTCAGAATACTTTCCTGTTCTTTCCACCTACTTTTTCCTCTAGCATGGAGAAGATATTTTAATATTCAAATTCCTTTTTTTTTTTCTAGACTCTCTTTTATTTCCAGTGAATGCCTACTATGGAAAGGGGGATGGTAGGGAAGAGTAGGGGAATATGACTTAACAGGTGAAACAAAACAAATGTTACAGGTAGTTCATAATGAAGTACTGAAATCCATTAGATGTTGAATTGCCAAATTTTAAAATCTGGTTTATTACCTTATTTATTTTAAAAAAAAAGTCTATTGAGTACCAGTACCAGTTACCAGACCACATGATATCCCATTAAAGAAATCCACTTTCTAGGACAGCGACCCAAGTTTCCCACATTAAATTACAACACTTCCGTGGCATTTTGTCATTCACTGATTATCTTCTCAAACACCACAGTTCATTCGAAAAAATGTGAGTTTTGGGGCCAGTTCAGGCATTTTTATCCTGTCTGACCTTGTATAATTTATCACCTCTGGGCCTTATCATCCTCAAACATTCAAAGCTGTTCGCCTTTATCCTATGAGCTATTTATTAAGCTATTGATTTTTTAAAGGTGTATGTAAAGCATTTGTATCATAGTAGGACTTCAATAAATATCACTTACCCTTCCTGTCTACTGTTTGCAAAAATGAACTAGGTCTTCTGTTATACAGTGCTTCCTCAACAAAGCAGTAAACATTTGAATTTTCAGGACTATTCATATTCCTTTTATGTTGTATTGGTCTTACTGGATATTATAGCTTCTATTACTTCATCATTCTTGGATAGTGTGATATTAAGATATAATAAGGATTTGCTCTTCATCCCCGGTTTCCAACACAGAACTCCTAAAGCCCTGGGAATTTCTTGAGGGTTAGGGATGAGAGGAGTGTTGTTTGTTATTTGTAATAAGCACCTTCCAACCACACCAGAGTTTATGCTAATGAAGTGACTCTTTCTTGGCCAATGGGGCCTGTTTAACAAAGGGACCATTCATGTAATTAGAGGAATGGACTTTTAAACCCCCACTCCTGACCTCCTGAGAATAAAGAGGAGCTGGAGATTGAGTCCAATCACCAATGGCAAATGATTTAATCAAGCAGGTCTTTGTAATGGAATCTAAAAACAAAACAAAAAGAAAACAAACAAACAAAAAACCTGAATCACTAAGTTTAGAGAGCTTCCGGTTGGTGAACGCATCCACATACCAGGAGGGCGGAACACACCAAACTGCATGGGGACAAAATCTCCTGCACCTGGTCCCTCCTGGGCTTCATGCTCTGGACCTCTTTATCAGACTGTTTATGTATACCTTTTATAATATCATGTGCAAAATATCATAGTAAGTGAAGTGTTTCCTTAAGTGCTGTGAGCAATCTTATGAAACTCTTCAATCTGAGAAGGGAGTCTTGGGAACCCCCAATTTAGAGCCAGTTGGTCAGAAGTACCACGTGACAACCTGGGGCTCGTACTGATATCTGAAGTTGGAGATACTTTTGGGGGCAAAGCCCTTAACCTGTGGGTGTACATTAGTCCCAGGCAGAACACAGTTGGACTCACAAACCCCTATTTCAAAACCCACTGCAAAGACAGAGTAATCAAGTCAGCATGGATCTGGAATAAGGAGAGACTTATACATCAATGGAATAGAATTACAAGTCCAGAAATAAACCTGTATACGTACGGTCAATTGATTTTCAACAATGAAGCCAAGACAATCTAATGGAGTGAGAAGAGTCTTTTCAACAGTGCCGGGACAGATAACTATCTACATATGAAAGAGTGAAGTCCCCAAACCATACACAAAAACTAGTTGAAAATGGATCATAAATATAAAGGTAAAAGCTAAAACTATAAAAATTTTAAAAGACAACATACGGGTGAATTTTTGTGAACTTGGTTAGGTAAAGGCTTCTTATCAATGACAACAAAACTATCAGTGACAATAGAAGAACATTTGGACTGTATCATAATTAAAAACTTTGTGTTTCAAAATATGCCATGAAGAAAGTGAAAAGATGACCTGCAAAATGTGAGTGAATATTTGCAAATCAAAGATCTGATAAGGGTCTAGTGTTTCAGTTATATGTGAACTTTTACAACAAAAAGAAAAATACCCAATTTAAAAATCAGCAAAGGATGTAAATAACCATTTCTTCAAACACGATAAGCAATGTCAGCAAGCACAGGGAAACATGCTGCATATCATTCGTTACCAGGAAAATGTAAACCAAACCCACAAGATCTCACTGAATACCCACAGGATGGAAATGGAAAAAATAATGAAAATTAATGCCCGCTCAAGGATAGAGCGGGATTGGAACTATCATACATTCCAGGGGAAACATAAAATCATGCAGCTACTATGGAAAAGTAGTTGATAGTCCCTCAATAAGCTACACACATATTTCTATGACCTAGCAATTCCACATCTAGGGAAACCCATACACAAATGTTTATAGCAGCACTATGCATAAGAGTTAGAATAAGTAAACAACTTAAATGTTCATAAACTGATGAATAGCTAAACAAAAGGTGGTATGTCCTTACCATGGAATATTATGCAACCGTGAAAAGAGCTGAACAACTGAGGTTTGCTGCAGCATAGATAACCATTGAAAATATTATGTAAGTAAGAGAAGCCAATCACAAAAGGCCATCTATTGTATGACTTCACTTACAAATCTACAAAGACAAAAGATGAATAAGTGGTTTTCAAGGCCTGAAAGGTGGAGAGAGTTCAGGGGAAACGGTCACTTGGACGAAATTCCCAGTCTGAGGACACAGTTTCCACAAGGGTGCCTTAAGTCAGGTACCAGCTCCAAATGTGTTTGGGGTGTCTCAGGACCACCCTCACCCGGGAACAGCTGGCTACAAATTCGGAGGTTCCTATTACCACCCTCACGTTTGATAGTTTGCTAAAACAAATCACAGAACTCTGGAAACAGTCTACTTTTGACAAGAGTTACATTATATGAGATGATGTGCTGCATCACCATTAGTCAAATGAAGAGACGCCGCAAACAGTGGCAAATGCTGGGATCGGTCTATGAAGCTCTTCTTCATCCTCCTCTTGGACTCCTTGGTGGTTACCTCTTCCTGGCTAACGTCTGCAACAAGACCGAAGACTGCTGCCGACCAAGAAAGCTCATCCAAGATGAGAGCACCCGAAGTGTCCAGTGGGGCTTCATCTCGCACTACCTGCGTGGCTGCCCTTCATTCTCCTGACCCTCCCGAAGGTTCAGGCTGATACCTTTAGCCTCTAGCTCCTCCAGAAGTTCAAACTGGTACAGTGTACCCCTCACCCCCTATCATTAATCACTTTGATAGACTGTCCAGTGGCCAAGTCCCCAAACAATCAGACACTCCTGTCAAGTAGAAAATTATCAGGACCTAGACATCACATCCTAGTAAGCTGAGGGAAAGGCCAGACTTCTTTTCAGATAAAGTTAATTTTTCATTGCTTGGTGTATGGGAGTTTCTTGCTAGGGTGACAGAAATGCTCTTAAATTGCTTTTAGTGATGGTTGCACAGCCTTGCGAATAAAATAAAAATGCACAATAGGTGAAATATATGTTATGTTAATTATATCTCAGTGAAGCTGTATAAAATAGAGATGAATACATTTTGGTTGGAGTGGTCTTATCTAATTTGCTGACAGTGCTGCATTTTTAAGTTTTTATCACCCCAGTTTGCATTTTAATTATTTAGGCTTTTATGATCATCAGCAACAATCTGTAAATGTTTTCTTTTTCTTTTTTGCATCTCCCAAGCTCAAAATATAGCTCCATTTCTCTACATGCAGAAAGAAGTAATAGCCAACTTACTTATTTTCCTAATATCCTTCTTAATCTCAGGGCTGAACGGTTTCAGGGGGGGCCTAAAAACACTATGCTTATTCCCTATGTTACGATACTCATTCAAAGGTGCCTCAGAAGGTGGCACAGAGCAGGCCTTAGATAGATGGGAAACTTCTGCAATTCGGCAAAGGAGTGTGCCAATGAGCTCCAAATTGAAGCGAGGAAGTTGAACTTCCAGGTCAGGCATCCTGCAGTAACTGCTGCTGGAAGAATGAAACATGCTTATCAGGGAGAAAAGGTAGAAGTGAGGGGCCGAGTGGGAATGTGTCCTATAGTCTAGAATGGCCTTGACACCAGCATGCTGTCTGTGGCTGAGTTCTGGGAAACTAGAATGAATACAAAATCTCAGAGACAGAAACAGTCTCTTCGCAATTTGCATAAATCTGAGAACAATGGAAAGACTGTTGGTGAGATTTCTCAGGGATGTGAGAGGAAGACATAACATCTAAGGAGCCTCCACACTGCGCACTGAACACAGCAGAGGGGGAGACTGGGTGCCGAGGGCTCCAGTTTGGGAGACTAGCTGTATTTGCTGTGGTCTGAATCTTGGCTATTTCACTCTCAGTGTGACTTTAAAAAATTTACTATTTTTAAGCCTCAGTTTCAATATCTGCAAATTGAAAATAATAAAAACACACACCTTACATGATTCATTAGAATAAAGCAAGGAAGGTGATATAGGAAATATATGTATCACCTCATATATGCAATGTATGGGCATCTTGATATCTGTATTTACTATTATCATTAGTAAAACCACCTCATGTAACAATCTTGTCAAGGTAGGCAGTAGTTCTGTTTTTCCAAAGAGTGTGATAGGCATGGTAACATGGAAAAAGAATTATACTACAGTAAATAATAATAATAATTAATAAAAATAATAAATATTATTTAATCCTATTTATAAAACTTTCTAGCCTTTTGGACACACACACACAAGTCCTATCAAAATCAAAAAAAAATTAAGATGTAGGTAATGACCATAATTTTTTTCATTTCAAATGACATTTAACATTAAACCAGAAAACACAAAAAAGAAAGATACTCTGCCTCATTTTATTTTTATCCAGACTCATCCGTAAATTTTTAAAATAATAATCACAGAATTTGGATTCAGTACATACTAGATTAAGTCTCTATGACATTTATAAATAAAGAAAGCCAATCAAGACCAGAAATGTTTAGAGATGTTTTTGTAACTTTGACTGTTGGATAATTCATTACAACAAAGACTAGTGAATGAGGTTTTAATTATCTTCAGAAGAAACTTTTAATCAAGATAAAAGCTCCATAAAATGTACTAATTTGATAGCTGATGACATAAGCAATTAACTATTCAGAACAACATGTACTATTTTAGGTGAAGTAATTTTATCATCAAACAAAAGGTGATGTTGTGGTGTATTCCTTCACTACATACTGTGTATTTCAACTATATTCTGGAAAATAAATAACCTAAAAAGGAGTCAGTGTTTATTCTGATTTCATAGCATCAACTTTTAAAATGTTTTAGAATTGTTAAAAATAAGAGCTTAAGAGGCTGATAAAGCACTTAAATATTAGGAATATATCAATTAAACTTAATAGCTAAAGAAAGAAAATAATTTCATCCCAGGTTAAGTAAAACTAACAATGTCATTGCTTCAGAAATATTTTGTAATCAAGGAAGAGTGACTGAATGTCTCCATGGTAGAGTTCAAGAAAGGCTCATTGTAAACTATTCAGGCTCATGTCACTGTTGACTTTCATTTGTGTATTTCTGATTTATATCTAAAACTACTTCGGCCCACTACTACACATAAATCAGAGTTGCTGAGATTTTATAGTATAAGGTTTTCTATAAAATTGATACAATTCTTTAAATGGTTACTGGGTAATTCCTTTTTTGAAAAAGGAAGGAAAAGGGAAGAAAGGGGAATGGAAGGGAAGGGAAATGGAAAAGAAGGAAAGGGAAGGAAAGGAAGGGAAGAGGGGAAAGAATGAGGGAGAGAGGGAAGCTAGTTAGTAACTAGTTGCTTTTTATCAGTATACTTTAATAGAATTGAGGGAAACCATTTGGGGAACCGAAATAAATGCTTTCTGAAGTTTATCTTACACATACCTAATAGTTTGTTTACATATACACACTCTCATGCACACCAGTCTGAATCAGAAAATGCTCTCAAAGGTAGAAACACAATGGAGAGGCACCATTAACTCCCACGTATGTCTAATTTTCAAACTCTCAGCTTAGCAAGATGAGTCTTCAACCTGAAAACCAAGACGGTACATGTTTAGCAAATGTTCATTGAAGGACACAAGGAATGAGGAAGAGAAAGAAAATATTATTTTCCCCTTAATTCTTTGTTCTCTCTTAACCAATAGAGGCCAAAAACATTCCCCAACACCCATCCTCATTCTCCTAGCAACCTTAAATCTCTCTCCTTCAAATCACACATATGCCCAGCCCGTAACAACTTGTCTTTGTTGACTCTAAGTCACCTTATATTTTGGAAGAAAAGTGTCAAGAATGTTGTTATATAAAAAGCACATGTTATTATAAAAAAGAACGGGCAAGAAGCATCACTCATAACTTTCATTAATACAACTGAAGAGAAATGAGAAGCCAAACAGGTCCTAATTTGTCAGTGGAATCTGCCTCCCCCACCCCACCGCTGTCTTCTTCTTCTTTATATACATATACACACAGACATAAGAAGATTCATGTATAGAACCCATTTCATTATCCAGACCCTTCTGCCCAGCACGAAGTCTCCACAGGCACCCCCCACCCTTGTTCTGGAAGACCCCTACAACCAGGGAACTTACAGTGGTGTAACTGAAGTAAGAGAAGCTAGTGTTTTATGTGATTTAAGATCTCTGCAAAGCAAACATAGTTGAAAACATATATGGCCATCAATAGATGACTGGATAAAAAAGATATGGTGGATATGCAATAGAATATTACTCACCAATGAAAAAGAATGCAATCTTTGCATTTGTGGCAACATGGATAGATCTAGAGAGTATTACTCTAGTGAAATGGGTTAGAGAGAAAAGGATAAGTACTGTATAATTTCACTTATGTGTTGAATCCAAAACCACAAAACAAAACAATTAACTAAAAAAAAATAAAAATAAAAAACGAAGGAGACTCATAGATACAGGGAACAAATGGACACTTGCCAGATGAAAAGGTAAAGGGGATTAAGAGGTACAAACTTCCAGTTATAAATAAGATATAATATTGTCTGCCAACTATGCTTTAACAGAAAATTTTCAAAAATTAAAAACATATGTGGAATGTGTTTTACCTACTTAGTATATTTTTCGAAATATAAAATCAGCATGTTTCTATGAATATATATATATATATATATTTGGCTGTTTGCACCATTGTCGACATCCATATGTGATCCCCTCCTTTCTGAACACAGATTAAGGAATGTCAGATAGTGCCAAGGTGTGTGAAACATGTCCCCCCCATTGCAGTCACATCTTTCTTCCTTTGCATCCTCTTTGGCAGCCTTCCCCAGCAGCTGTGCTGGCAATGGTGACAAAGCCGATCAAATACAGGGCGCTAATGAGCTTTTAAGAACTTCCCTGTTAGGGTACTTATCATTTGTTTTGTACTCACCTACCTGTCTCAGAAGTTTATGAATGAACCTCCCTCCTTCCCTAAGCAAAGCCCCTGGGAGTTCCAAGCAGGAAGGTATTTTTTTTTATTTTGTTATGCAAATTGATTCACAGACCTTGGGGCTGTTTCCTTACTCAGGGGGTCAGAAAATAGGTACACAGGGAAAATGCTTGGGCACCTGAGATGAAGTGTCATTCCAAATGAGGGTTTTATTTCTCCCAAACAAAGAGAGTCAAATAAAATATTTATGGGATTTGTATTACAAGCCATCAGCAAGAATATAGTTCCAGTGTGTCCCTTTCTCTTCTTCTGAAATTTTCCTGTTTGCCCCTACCTTGTGGCAAAGTGTCTAAGCATTTCCTCAAATCAATTATTTGAACTAGATCACTTCTTAAATACATTGAAGCATGTGTGTGTGTGTGTGTGTGTGTGTGTGTGTGAAACCTTTCCAAATATTGAATGAATTTTGTGAGAAATCTCTGTTATGATAACTTCAAATCAAGTATAGGTGTTTGGCCACAAGGAACTGCTATTCCTTAATTAATCCTACTTCTTCCACTACCCTACCTGTCATTCTCCACGGAGGCCACTGATAAGATAAGTAGACCTAGTGCTTCACTTAACATGTTGAAGCTATTACTTGAGAAGTGTCACCTGAGAAGTATTAGTGAGGAAAAAGTTTCATTTATCCTGTAAGTCATTCTTTAAAAAAATGCAGAAAAAACTGTAAGTTCTCTAGGAGAAGAAGGAAGGAGGAGGAGGAGGAGGAGGAAGGTTTTATTGATTCCCAGGATAGTACAGGATCCACCTGCAGGGAGATCAAGATTTGTTGCTAGAAGACAGGACTCCAGAGGGAGAAATGGCAGAGTGGTAGAAATGTCTTAGGTGTTGTAAGGGAAAGAGAGGAAACCAAAGAAAAGTAGGATTCTCCAACGTGTAGAAGAAGTGGGCTCATTGGACAAAGAAATGACCTAATGGGTACAACGTGCTCCACACTGTTTATGTGTTCAAATGTTTAATACTTTTTTTCTTGTAATAGATTGTTTTTCCTATATCCTAGGGCAACTAAGAAGTCACAAATATTTTCTAAAATCTAATTAGAGTCATGAGCTAAGGAGAATGACGTGAACTCTGATTCTAAGAATCAGTGATCAGCTCATCAACGACAATAGCTAACGGACTTAACTTCACTAGAATTTGCAAGAGAGCAATATTAACTTAGAATTTCTCCAACTGAAACCAGAAAAGTCAGTGTTCACGCTGCCTGTCACTACCAGAACCAGTAAGTAAAGAAAAGGAGTGAGTCTTTATGGGAGTTTTATTCAGATGACCGGCAATCTGAAAAGAGGCAGGTTGTGTACCCTTGAAAACCTTCTTAACATCTCATTTCAAGCTGACCTTCTTATAAGGAGGAGAAAAGGTAGGTAAGGGGTATGGGAAAAGATTAATTGGATGAGAGTTGCAGTCTCATGGTGATTTTTCTACTACTTCTTTATCTGTTGATCAACAATTCTTTACGTGCATCAGTGGTGTCTGCTCCCTGGAGCACAGCGGCTCAGATACCACCTCTAGCATTGCCAGATAAAGGTTGAATTAATCCCAGAATAACAGCTTTCCACATGCATACATCACTTAAGCCTATCAACTAAGGCTAAAAATTTTAACTCTTGAGTTACCCTATCACAAACATGGGCATCAATGTTACAATTCTGGGAACTTTCTAGTTAGCAAAGAATAATAGATGAGAATTAATTGCACTTCACTCAGTATTTTCTATTTGAAATGTGTCAAAATAGTAAGTACACTACTTGGTGCTCTAATGGTCTGATTTAATTTGGGGGAGATTAATTTATTCATAAGATTTTACTTATGTCCCCTAAGCCATTATTTTGTTGTTGCCTTTTATTTGTTGTTTTGTTGCATTTGTTTTCCCAATGCCTAGGGTAAACCAGAACTATGTTTTTCTCCTGAGGATTTTGGGCATCTTAACCTTTGGTGTGTTTCCATAGCTGAGATTATACAACTTCCTTATTTGGTTAACTTGTATTATATACATAAAAATGACAGGTATTCACGAAATATAGCTATTATTACTTCTTATTACCTTATTTAGATAGCTTGGAATAATATCATCAACATTTTAGAACATTAAGTAAATTCACTGGTGGAGTGCGGAATTGCAAGAAGACTTGGATATTTAATATCCTATAACTTTAATATTGTATAATTTTTAGCTCAAAGGCAACTCAGGTACTACCCTGATTCTTTTATGATATTCACTAAAATGAGTAATTGACTTCTCTGAAGCTCCGTTTGCCAAAAGAGAAATAAGATGAGTATTTATCAACATGCCTGTTGTGGGGTAAACATGGAATAATGCATTTACATTTAATCCTCAAATATCCCTTGTGAGAGGATTACTTTCACCCCATTTTATGGCTGTGAACAGTGAGAATACAAATAAATGACAGACTTTCTGAGGCTGGACCCTGATCTTCCTCCAAAGGTCATATATTTTTTTTCTCTTTGCTGCAAATTGAAGCACAGAACACATTGTAAGAAGTTAGTTTTGAAAAATTTTGGATGAGAACTTGGGTAGATAAAACATGAGTTAAATAATTTATTACCTCCCTGGATTAAAATTACAGAAAGGGCACTGATTTCTTTAAGAGGACCCACAGAGTAGAAACCATGTGATTCCAGGTGTCTAGGAAGTGCTTGATATGTAGTTGTCAAATCACTGGGAGATTTGGTTTGAAATTGATTTTGGTCCAACAGATCAAGGGTAGAGCTCAGAAATCTCCAGGGATAGGAAGCAATAGTCCATTCTTTTTTTCTTTTTTACTATGTTTTAAAGTCCTCTCCTTCACAGCTCAAGTGATTCTTATCATTATCCAGATCCAAGAAATATCAAGAGCCTTAAGATTTCAAAAGTGGTCTGATTTGGGGAGAGTTTGATTACCGGCCAAAAGCAGAATGCCAGGTGAGGATTCAGCTGCTTGGGCAGCTTTCCAGGAAATCTTACACCTGGCCTGCCATATGTTTCCATGTGTCCAATGAGTTATTGTGCAGAAAATTGAACGTGTAAAAACAGGAGAGTGGCAGTTGAAGCAGGAGTTTTACAGATATTGTCATAATGATCAATATATGGGTATCAGGAGTACAGGGAACTATTTAAAATGTGTTTGAGTTTAGTACACAAACTTTAACACTACATTATTCTAAAGTAGTGTTTGTTGTTTTCTTTCTAAAGTAGTCTAAAGTGATACAAAAGGAGCATGACCATGGTAGCCGGTGGTAACTCAGAACCATGGACTGGGAAGCCGAAGTCCTAGATTGTGTGTGTGTGTGTGTGTGTGTTCCTTTAACTAACAACCAATTTGTTCTCTTTCTTCCCTAAAGAAGTGATGATTTCTCTCTGAGGCAAAGGGAATTCTACTTAGAGAAACTCCTTTACACAGAGCATTGCTCATTAAAAATATCCCTCTAGCCCTACCTGGAATGGCTCAGTTGGTTGGACGTCATCCCACAAACCAAAAGGTTGCAGGTTTGAATCCCGGTCAGGGCACATTCCCAGGTTGTGGGTTCAGTCCCCGGTGTGGATGTGTGTAAAAGGCAACCTATCTATGTTTCTCACATAGATGTTTCCTTCCCTTCCCTTCTCCCCAGAATAATTTAAAAAAATATCCCTCTATGCCCCATCATGTCTTAATATGGAAGATAAGGACATGAAATTTTCCAATATTATAACAAGAGTCAAGAGATTGGTGGCAGGTACCTAGCATGGCTGATGAGTTAGTGTTGAGTGATAGGGTAGCCGGAAGAGCCAAATAAATGTTGAACAGAATTGCCTAATTGTTTAACACTCTCTGCAATGACAAACTGTAACCCTCACTCGCCACATGCTATCCCAATCCTGTGTGCAAGCATGCACACATGTGCACACACACTACGCACAACACACAGCACCATCAATGGTACTTATTAAAATTTTAGTCAACATTGAATTGTACACCAAACTGTTCTCAACAAATGCAGCAACTCTTTACAAAAACATGAAAGGTTTCAACTTGCTCATTTCAGAAGTCACCGGAAGGCTTGAAAGGGATAATAGGGGTTAAGGCCTGACTGAACCGAAGAATTTAGATAAAAATGGAAATCACAGAAGAAGGTGACAAAGTAAAATACTAGTGCTCTAAAAATACTGGAGATATTACAGCTGCAAGACAGATGAAGACTTAAGCTGGTTTTATTCCAGTCTTACAGGGTAAAGTGAGCCCAGTGAGCTGGGTGACTTAAAGCTTTCCAGGTGACCAGTCTGTTGTTTATACAAATTTGCTTACTAATTTCTGCTTAGATATTAAAAATGATCATAATTTCCAACAACAAAATTAGTAAATAAATGGTAACACCACTCAACTTTCATTTTTAATTTTATAAAATGTGTCAAAACATTTTTCTTGAGGCAGTCATAGCATTTTAGAAAAAGGCAATGCATTTAGACTTAAGGTTTGAAATCAGATCTTTTGAGTCCTGCATCTTCCTTGGACAAGTTAGTTAAACTCTTGGAACTGCGATGTCTTCAGTTATAAAATGCAGACATAATGAGAACGCTATAAGAATATGTGAATACCAAATGAAATGAAGTAAATGTATATAAAAGGATTCAGCATACTGCGCAGCACTGAGAGTTATTCATATTTGTTAACTGACTTGCGCTAAGTAGGGATTTATTAGGTAAAGATCATAAAACTAAAAGGACAGGGATATACATAAATGCATGCTTATGTATAGGTATATATATGCATATACATGTATATTTTATATACATATCAAACGTATAAATGCATGCATATGCATATATACACTACATATTTTATATATGTAATATCACTGCCCTCCTGCTGCTGCAGAGAAAATAAATAAGGTGCTCTAGTAGTCAAATAAATCTTTCAACAAACAATCAGAAAATATGCTGGAAAACACGTTTCATGGTAGCAATTTTTCATCATTAATAAGTAATGGAATTACTCATGTCTATTCAGCATGCTAAATGGCATTGATTACTGAAGTGCTCATGTTACCAGAAAAATAATATACCCGTTAAAGGGGTGGGTGGGGGCAGGGAAAGAAGGAGAAGAAAGGGAGTCCCGAGTGATGCTTCTGTGTTAGCATCACAGAATTCAGAATGGAGGCCCCCCTAGGGTCTCCACTTGGTTTAGGGCAAACTTGCTCAAGTTGTTCCTCTATCTGCCTGCATTAGATTGGGGCTAAACCTTAATATTTAATCAGGAGGAAGGGTGGGATGAAGCAGTGGTCCGGGAACTTCCTCCCTAAGAGGAGGATTTGCGGTTACGCTAAAGAAGTTTCAGCCTCGGCACTTTTTATTTGTTCACCCTTGAACAAAATGTTCTCATGACCACATCTTTCTGTGAAACATTAAAGTGTCAACAATTGGAATCACAAACATGAAGAGTACGCTCCATCTCCAGTTTGACTTCCTTAATGCAGGTGCTATTGGAGAGGCCATGGGAAGGTATTTGGAGTAAGAACCCAAACCGTTGACCCTGACCCAGCTAACTACTTACATGACCATGACTTTATTATGTGGACAGCTGCACAAACACAGCTACTTTACTTCCCAGTCGCCATGAATTTTTCTATTCTAGGGAAGTCTTTCCCAGGAAGGTAAAAGCTATAAATTACCCTGTTGTTAGTTTCAAGTTCATCCCCCACTATTTAAGTGAACATCAAACTGTTCAGTTGAGGAGATAGTCACTTCTGAAGGTTCTTTGAATTTGGCTTCAAATATCCCATCTTGCTCTGCCCATCAATCCTAAATTACTATATAATGGTCCCTATTCAATTTTAATCAAACCACACATTGAAAGATTCACCTTAAACTAAACTCCAAAACCTTGTATCTGCACAGATTTCTCCTCAGCCTTATTACTAGATTATTTTGATGGTATATTTATGAAACTAGTGTTTGCAATGGCAATCTAGTTAAGGGGCAATCGAATTGGGAATACTTTGAATTCGGGTGTAATTGTCTATATTTATGTAACTTTCCATTGCTTCTTTGTCTGGTGTAATTATTGCTGGCTGTGCTGGTATAAGAGTAACTTCTCGAAATTCTCTTTCTCTCTGCTGTGCTAACTCAGCCAGGGTTGTGGCAAGAAAGTGAAAATCTGGATGTCCTATCACCCTATAAACATGCCAGGTGGCACACGTGTGTGGATAATGAAAGAGAGGAAAGATGAAAGATTTTGCTGGAGAAGCTAGTCTGTGGAAACATTTTCAACCATCCGATATGCCCAATGGAAAGCCAAAGATTCAGATTTCATTAGTATCTGGTCAAAAAGTAAGTTCTTTCACATCAAAAGTAGACTAATAGCACAAACTATTGATTTCCATATAAACCATGGATTTTCAATGTAAAAAGTATTTAAGATTAGTTGTTATACAGGAGAAATGAGAAATGCCCTCAACATTTAAGGCTTGTAAATAAAAACAACTGATATAGTTTCCCTCCAATTTGACAACAATCCTCAAAACTTACATGATGTTATTGATATTAGTTGTAAAGCATAAAGAAACTTTTTACATTATCAATAGCTTAACAAAAATTATTAACCATTGTTCAGGAAAAACTAATTTCACTTTTCTGGGCTCTCAAATAAAAATCACCCCACAACAATTATAGCCAAAAAGAGGCAAAAAGTATGTAGTAAAAATTGTAGGGAAAAAAAAAGTTGTAGAGAAGTCTGTCAGTTATTTGATATAAATATTGTATTATCTTTTTCATGGACTTTGTGATGTCTGTAGTTTGTATAAAGTGTTTTGTTGTTGTAATTTGTTGTTTTTTTACTTTTCATTTGCATTTTCTTATGACAAGTTTTCCGATACTAAATCAGCCATGTACCTACTTCTCTATTTGTGAACCCTGGCTCTTGCACCCTCTTTAAGATGTACAGATTTAATTACATAGTTTAGGAAAGCAGGAAGAATACAATGAGAGAAGGGAGGGGGATGCATTTTTAGCTTTACTACTAGTTTGCTGTGCAATATTAGGCAAGCTATTTAATCTCTCTGAACCTTTATTTTTACAACTGAAACAAGGGATTATTTTCCCTATTTCACTGTGTTGGTTAAGAATCAAAAGTACTAAGAAGATAGGAAATAATGCTTTTTCATAATTGTTCCATGAGCTTTCACTGGCTTGTCTCCTCAGAAGAATACGCAGGCCCCACCTGAAATTCTGCCCCCTCTCCTGAAAAACAAATGAATTGTAATTATTCTCAAGGTGAAGTGCACTAGAATTGGTGTTAGCCCATACTAAAAATAACTTGGCCCCTGTCTCACTGTCTGCCGAATGCTTTCAAAGAAATCACAGAATGTCTGCACTTTGTATCTATAAAGAGAAGAGGAAACCAAACAATACAATTTAAAATAGAAATTGCATCTTTTTGTTGGAAAGTCTTTCCACTGAATACTTACTATTCACAATAAATAGGCTCTTTTCCATGACCTGATTACTTAGTTAAGCCTTTTATATTACATTAAAAGAACATTGTCCAAAAGGCTTACTCAACTTGACTACATTGATTTTTATTATTAGAAAAGCAATTGTAAATGAAATCTGTGCTGCGAGCCATACCAGGGGCTGGAGGTAAACGTGACCACCCTGTTCGTGAGCTGAAAGCTGGCCCTGCACTGGCCACATCCTAGGATGGGGCTTCCAAAAGAAGCATACTTCATCTGCAGGTTAGGGCAAAAAATTAAATTTAAAAGTAAAAAAATAAGCCAGGTCTGCTCTGCTGACCAGAGCACTACAGTCTCACACTGGGGTTTGGGGACCAAATCCAACTCTTTTTGCTCTGGCTTGGCCATAACACCTTGCTGGCCTCATAATATTAAAAACAAAACAAAACAAAAAAAACAGGAATAGTTTTGTTCTGTCAACATTTAAAATTTGTGAGATTTCACACACTAATCTGTCTTTCTTTAATACTCGGAAATTCCAATGTCTGCCACCATTAGACCCTGCCCCATGGATGGTGCCTCCCTCTGATGTCCAGAAGACTCAGAGTAGCAACTGCCCCTGTCAAGCTTCACCTTACTCTTGTGTTCTTCTGACATTTTAGAAAGTGCAAAGCATGTTCTGATATCATGCACTTCCATTTTCACAGTCCCTGTAGAATTCATTATTGGGTGAATTATTGGGTCATTCAAAAAACATTTATTGGGTGTCTATGGGATAATCACACACTGTTTTAGGAAAGCGAAGGGGATACCCAAACATGCTTCTTGTCCTGAAGGACCTTAAAATTCAGTGAGAAGAGTAATCTAAGTACTTCAGTAGAAATTCAGGCACTGGTTACCTTGTGATTTATTATCACTTTCATCAATCTAATGAAAGTGAAAGGAGATGAGGGCTTGGAAACTCTATGCAAGAGACCTATCAGGGCACACCAGGAGGGTTCAGTTATAGTGTGAGTGGGGAGCGGAGGCTAATTTGTTATAGGTGAGGGAGTCTGGACTAGACCAAGACTTCCCATCTTCCCGATGATCAAAATTACACGAGGAGCTCCTCAGAAATGCACGTTAGTCGGAAACGAGCCATGAAGAGCAGAAAGGATTCTCATCAGGAGAAGTGGAAGGTACGTGAGCTGCGACTCCTGGGCTCATACTCGCTGGTGTCCAAGCCTTTCAGCTGTAAGTGATTGTGATGGTCACAGAACCGGGTGTGAAATAAAGACAGGAGCTTCCGTGATGATTGATAGCCTGTTTTATGGGATGTCTATCTTCTGCAACAAAAACAACTAATTTACATTTCATTCAGCTGTTAGGCATCTAATTTAGACATGAGTCAAAATAAACACACTTTTTGAAACTTTCATAAAAACATATGCCTACTTTGATATTTTCATCCCTCTATTGAGTTTTCCAAAATAGTAATATATGGTGGCATTATCACAAAAATCACTGGAAAAGAAGAGTCCCTTTAAGAGTCTTGCACGTGCTCCTTGGTGCAACAAACAAGATAGTCCTTGAATGAACTGTCAAAGGCTCTGGTTGTATGAACAAGTATGGCAATAACAACAATTGTTATTGTTCTTGGTATGATTATTTAAAAGTCTATAAGCCTGGCAATGTTTAAGACAATTAATATTGAGGTCATTAAAATACCTTTCCCAAAGTGCATTGTTAATACTAATTTTAAAAAGAATTTTTGTTCTTACCATGTCACTTCCTATAAGCGGAAAGTAACTATGAAAATCAATACAATGCATAACACACAAATACACCTTTCTTTAGCTTAACTCTTTGAACATGTTTTCTCTTTCTTTCTTTCTCTCTCTCTCTCTTTCTTTCTTTCTTTCTTTCTCTTCTTGGTTTCCTCCTTCTTCTCCTTTACATCTTCATACAAATAAAGATTGGCAAGTAAGATACTTAACATCATATTACCTTAAATTGTACTTTATCCTTGACATCATCAGAACCATGAAAACAATTAAAAGGGAAGTGATTCCCTTGCTGCATTTAGTAATGTTATTTGATTTTTAATGTGTGTCTTATCAACATCACCTCACAAAATACCAAGGCAGGAGCACACATGCTTTCCAGTTAGTAAAACATACCGACCTACTATCTATCTCTTTATTTGTAGGGTTTGGTGACCAAAAATACCAAGCAAGTGGCTGAAGTGAAAGGAGTATATTAATTGTGCAGTGATCACTGGAATAAGAATGAGTAGATTTAAGTCTTAGTCAGTGAGTTTCAATCCTCACTGATAATTAGAATTACCTAGAAAAATTCCAAAAAATGGACTTGTCCTGGCTTCCCCTCCCCTAGGAAATTCTGATTCAACTGCTCTTACTGGGTCTTGTCTTTGGCATTTTAAAAAAAGTTCCACATGTCTGGTTTCAGCTCTGCCTTCATCTCAGGATCTATCCTCGAATATATCACTCTTACTCTCTTAGTCCCAGTATTCTGATTTAGAGTTAAAGGACATTGGAATCGATTATGAACTCTCAGTAGCAACTATTAGAATCAATTTGAAAGTGCCTAAAACTGCAGAATCTCCAAAATTTAGGATCAGAGAATATATATATATATATATACACACATATATATATTCTCTCTATATATATTCTTTATATATATATAGAGAGAATATATATAGAGAGTATATATATATATATATATATATATATATATACACACACACACACACATTCTGATCTCTGCCTAGGTTTACAGTAGCCTAAGTTTGATTTTCAAATGTGATAATCTTGAGTTCTTTAGCATGAAGGTCTATCTCCCTGAGATACCTATAAAGCAAATAATTAAAACCCAGGTTGTGATTGTTGAAAAATGACCTATGCTGAGTAATGTAATCACTCTAAAGTAGAATACACCTGCAACATAAAAGTGACCTCTGATGGATGTGGCTGTCATTCAATTCTACATCATTTTGTGGAAGTCCTCTGTGTTCTAATTTGTCACATGTTAAGTCTTATTTACTGTCAATACTTTAAAAACAAAGGAGAAAATCCTCCTGTTTGTTAGCTACATTTTCTCTTTTGACTCGTGACCAGGGGAGAGACTGCAAGATGAGAGGACAAATGTTCACCTTTAGAGCACGGCGTGTATCTAGGCCAGATCTAGGCCAGAAGCCGTGACCTGAACTTACCGATAAACGTACATGCTCTCACCACAGAAGTCCCTTAAATTGTGAGTCATCAAAGCATCAGAAGCATGCGTGCTTGTTAATGTCAGAATAACCTGAAGTGGTAGTTAAAACATACATGTTTCGCAAACAGTTTAACCCAAACTGGTGATAATAGGAAAGAATCCAAGCAGCACAAAAGGGCACGACGGAGCATTTGCTGTAGACTAGTCAGAGGGAAATGAAATGGCAACTGAGGCACAGCAGAGAGAGCCCTGGACTCACGGGGCCAGAAAGGTCAGCTCCATCCCTAGAGCTAATCACCAGACTGATTAGGTGTTCAACCCCATTGCCGATGGTGTGCTAGCCACCATGATTTCTCCGAGAAAGAAGATGTAGACTCAACTCACATCCACTTTGATGGTTATAGTATGAATCGCTCACTAAACAAATATTTATTGTCATGTCAGCTTGTACAGCTGATCCTTACCACTAGACTCTTCCTCCTTAAAGGGAATGAACATTTTTTTTTGTAGCATTAATTTAGCAAACTAGATATTAAACACACCTGTGTGTGAAGCCCCAGACTGGTCACTGAAAGTTTACTGGAGATTTACAAATATCCGCAGTTTCTAGTCGCAGGGAGCTTACAGATTGGTGCCTATGGAAGGTTCCGGAACATTTACAATGTGCATATGGATTCATAGGGTTGCTGGATTAACTGAAGTGTCCCTTACGGTTTATCTCGTGACTTCAACTCGTAAGACAAATAGAGGGACACTTGCATGTCAGCCCTATCCACAGAGCAAGGTCGGCTCCCGGACAGAAATATGGGCTAATGATAAACGGCTGTGTCTGGACTTGAGGGGAGCTGGGGGGCACTGCAGGACCGATGTAAGCATGTTTCTTTTCTTTTCTCTCTTTATTAATGACCTGATAAATCTGAGTAAACAGCATGGTAATCGAATTGGCAGATGGTGCTGCACATGGATCAGTCTGAAAGCATTTGAACCAATGCAACCAGGGACTAGAAGTTTAGTGGAAATGAGATAATTAGAAGACAATGTGTTAAGACATACCTGAGGGTATGAAAATGTGTGATACAACTGAGTTGGAGAGAGAACTGCCCAGGGGTAGAAAATGCCCAGAAGCAACTTGACATCAAAAGCAAAGCAGTGACTCGATTTACGTATTTGTAAGAGCTTGAGATTCAGGGTTAATTTCTTCTTTAAAGCCATAATTTTGTGGCTTATTCTTTATTACTGAAATACATGCATTACCTGCCCTAGGGAAGTAACACACACTTTGCAAAAATAAAAGTAAAAATCATAAATATGGTGACTAGGATGAGGGGATTAATAATAAAGAGTCCTTGATAGTGAAAAGTTAAGATCATTAACTTCACCTCTTAAAAAAATAAATGCTTCACAGTTTTACTAACAAAAGAAAGATATGATTGCCAATGAGTTCAAGCTCAGTTTGCCTTATTAGTTAATAGAGAGTTAATATTATTCCGGCCCAAAGCAAACGTATTTGATGTGCTTGTTAATCTGTGCGGACAAACTGAAATGAACACGATAGGGGACTCAAGACTTGGAAAATTTTAGTTTAAGGTAAAAAGTTATAAGTCTAGCAAGTAATGTATATGTTAAAGCTTTTGTTTCAGAAACTACAGATAAGGCCTGTCCTGGCTCCTGGGAAAACAGCTGACCTCCTGGGGCGCTGCTAACGATTACCACCTGGGGACAACTGGCGGCATCCAGGCCTTGGTGTCCCAGGGACAGACAGAGGGAGGATCACCACCTACCTCTGGGAACAGCTAACTGCCCAGGACAGGAATGTTGCAGCTTCTGAATCTCAAAGCCCTCACCTCACCTTGTTTACTCCCTCGTCATAAAAAGTCTGTCCTAGAAAGAGAAGACAAGATGGTCTGTCAGGGTATGAACCCACCCTCTTCTCAGATTGCTGGCCATCTGAATAAAACGCCCATAAAGATTCAGTCGCTGTCCTTGCTTATTGGGTTTGGTAGTGACAGGCAGCTGCCCGAACGCTGGTGTCTTTTCTGGTTTCAAATATTTAATTTTTTTTGTAGAATGAAAAGATATTTTAATTAAATTAATTCCTCTCAAAGAACCTGCAAACACCCTATAAGCATTAAGAAAAGGTGTTCAGAGTTGTACAGATTCCAACAGCCTAAATTTTTAACCCGATAGGTACCACTAGATGTTTCATTTACATTGCGTAATTTTGAAATTAATGCCTCATCTATAAAATGATGAAAATTTCACCTATCTCAATTTTTTCTAAATGTCCAATGAGATAATGTATATATAGCTCTTGGCAAAGGACTTAAGACAAAGCATGTTCTTAATTAACTGTTATGATTATCAATGTTGAAATTCTAGGGCCTTTTTAATTAGAACCTTGTTGTTAATTTACTTACAAATACCTTGTTACCCAAAATTTTAGTCTTATTCTTCATTTTCTGATAATAAGAGTTTCATGCACATAATAGGTGTATGTATCATGTAAGTGTGTTTGCGTGTGTATCTCTCTAAAAGTATGTGTCCCACTGCTTCACATTTTCTCCATTTCTGTATATATCTATTTTCCCATTGTCCCTTGGGATTAAAGTCCTATTTTATTCTTATTTCAGTGGTTTCATGTTGATGGTCCTTAAATAAGAAAGTGATTACCCAAGCTAATGACTAACTCAAATCCTGAAAATTTAAGGGGAGAACTCCTAATCATTTTGTTTCACATAACTGAGACATCAAACCAAATTAGTCATTGTCCCCTTTTTCTCCTCTTCCCCCTCCCATTTCCTCTCCCTCTCTTTCTCAGTCTTCTTCTCCTCCGGTTTGCCCTTCTTTCTCTTCTCTTCTTCCTTCCTCCTGTCCTTCTTCCTCCCCCTCCTTCTCCTAAGTCTTTATTAGATTCTACACTTTTCTTAAAGTCCACACTTAAGTCAATTGCATGCAGTGGGTGGCTCATTATTTCCTTCTGACATTTAGTGAGGCTTCAGATGTACTTCACTATGTGTGTAGATCCTATTCATTCTCTCATCTATTTTGCCTAAATCATTACATTTTAATAATATAAGTTACAGAAATTCTTGAAACTTATTAAGATAATATTCACTTTTATTATTTTAAAGTGTCTTGTCTGTTTTTGATGATTGGGACCACCTTTACCTCAGGTACACATAAAGATCTGTTTTGAGATACTGATTGGCATTATAAGCAAATGTATAGTGTATTTATTTCCATTTGTTTTTATGGTTTTTAAATGCCTTTTATTAAAAGTATTTAATTTTCTACATAAATATCTAGCCATTTCCTATAGATTTATCCCTAGTTTCTTATTGGTTTTGTCAACGTTTTAAGTGACATCTTTTCAAAATTATATTTTTGCTGCTAAATAAGATGATTATTTTATATTGATGTATTCGGTAATCTTTCTGAAATCCATAATTAGTTCCAATACTTTGGGATTTTTGGAATTCTATATAGAGGAGGTAGTAGCCACCTAACCAAATTATCAGATTAAAAAGAGACTATTAAAAGTGATAATTTTAGGGTAGTAGAAACCAAATGGGCTTTAGAAAATTGTGTGTGTGTGTGTGTGTGTGTGTGTGAGACATGTGATAAAGTTTTGTTTCTTCCTTCCCAATCTCCACACTACTTTCTTTTGTCTTATCTTGTTGCTTAGGACTTTCAGCCCAACATAAAATAAAAGTGGTGAAGCGGGCATTCTTGATTAGTTGTAAGTTATGAAGAAAATGTTTCTAACCCAATGAGAATAATTTCTTGTTTAAATTGATCTGGTTGAAGTTATGCACTTCTATCCCAATATCATAAATGCATGTTGAAATTTATCAAATATTCTTTCTAAATCTATTTAGATTATAATTTATTATCCTATTAAGAGGTCAATATGGTGAATCACGCTAGTACATTGTCATTAAATTGTCATATTGGAATTTTTGTGGGAATAAACACTAATTGATCATAATAAACTGGAGTTGGTATATCAAACCAAATCTATTGATCTATTAAAAAATCCCCTTTAAGGGAATTTTGTGTTTCTATATCTAAGTGAGGTTGTCGTATGAGTTTCTTTTGCTCTTTTACTTGGTATTGGTGGTAAAATGACGATAGTACTTAACACTAAAAAAATGTTAAATATTGCCAACATAAAATTTCTGGTGTTCAGTACATGATCAGACATTCAATATTGCCCTTATGCGTTTTTCTCCTGTAAAAAAAAAGGGGGGGGTTAGCAAAACCTACTGCTCACGGTGTTTGCTGGGATTAAATAAAATAGTGTATGTACAAGAGCCTAAGGCAGCATTTGGCACATTAGAGGATTCATTAAATGCTAGCTCACTTGCCCTTTCCCCTTGGCTGTGTGTTTTTTGAAAAGAGGCAGGAAAGACAGGCTTGGCAGAAAGCTTTTTTTATGAAGCCTGCTTAAAACAGTCATCCACACTGAAGTCAGTGAATGTGTTTAGTTTCCATTCAAAATGTTACTTTCAGAAATATACAGAGTTCATTTGCATAATCACTCTTCAGGCTAGGAAGCTGTCCCTGAGGGGGTGTCATTATTTAAATCTAAGTCAGGTTATTATCTGTCTTCATGCGGAGCTGCTTGGCTGTGCTTCCTCACCTGCCCCGAGAGGGCTGCAGCTGTATCCCTCTGAACGGGACCTTGACCAGTAGCTACAGTACAGGGAGGGTTAGGGCAAAAGGCAGTGCCTCCAAGTGGAAAGAGCATGGACTCAAGAGTAATCAAGGTGACCTTCAAATCCCAGCTCCACTCCCCGCTTGGAGAAATGGCTTAACCACTTCTGAAATGCAAACTATGAGGCTGTTGAAAAGTTTAGCTAATGTGGTATAGATTACAAGTACCCTTCTCACTCAACATGTAAACTCTAATTATATGAGCCTTTTCCTCCCCTGCTATCTCTGTCTATTGGGAAGAGAGAGTATATATCAGAAGAGAACCAAAGACAGATCGGGGAAAAGGGAGCTGGTGGTGGCAAAAATAAATAAATAATTGATTAATTTATAGGGAAGAAAACTTTGCCTTTACAGGGAAAGAAAGTAAACACTATAGTCTAAAGTGAAGGGACACAGCAAAGGACGGTGTTAAACTTCTCATCAGATGCTGGGGGAAGGAAGAAACCGAAAGTGCTCTGTTGGGAGACAGAAGTACACACTTGACTATGGGGAGAACTGGAAGGGAGGTGCCAATTTGAGAAGAGGACGATAAAACATGAAATATTTTAAGCATGTACCGGATGAGGACTATGTGCCAGAAATAATAAGATGAGGCGATCACACACGAGTTACTGTTTGCGTTGTTCTCAGCAAGCCGGAACCCTTAGCTGATTTTGTGATACTCGCTAAGATGCTTTGCTATAGGTGAGGTACCATGTTTACTTCATACTTGAGGAAACTGAGTTTCAGACACATTAAGCAATTGGTCCTAGAACGTTCAGCTCAGATGTGCTGGAGCTGAATTCTAACCCAAGCCCAGCTCGTTGCAAACACTCTGCCACTTTGCCATACGCCTTCCTCTCGGGAGGTTAACCATGTCAGGTCTTCCCCATTTTGAGACTGGTACGATGTCCACTCTAGCTTATGAAATTTGTCAGTGAGCGTGTGATGGACTCCTGAAAGAGGAAACTTAGAGAACGCTGAGCATGGGGAATGGTGTTAATGGTGAGCGAGTATAACCTCACTGCAGATGGATGGCCATCAAGGATACTGCTGACCGAAAAGAGGAAACTCCAGTTCATTATGTAGATGATGGCATGTTTTCTTCATCATTATACATGTTGTTTCATTCCATAGTCCTCACAGGGTTCCAGGAATAAAAAGCGATATGGATGCTCCTCTGTCCTCCAGGACTGCACTCTTTACTATAGGAGCCACTAGACATCCGTAGTTATTTAAAGATACATTAATTAAATAAAATTAAACATTCATTTCTTTAGTCTTACTGAGCCATATTAAAATGCATACCAGTCACAAGTACCTAGCCTTGACCACATTGGTCACAAAAGCTATAGAACATGCCTATCAGCATACAGCGTTCTATTGGAAGCCCGAATTAGAAGCTCCTAGTTCAGGTTTAGGTTGGGGTTAAGATGCTGAACTTAGGGCCACTACTGCCTCCAATGTTTCCAGCTAACTGTCTGCCAGTATGACCTGTGGGTTTTCATCCTCAAAGTAATCATTTGAAGAAAGAATGTTGGGTGAAGAGACCAAGGCTCAGAGTATTAATGTAATTTATCCATGGGCTACTAAATGCTAGAGCCTAGATTCAAAGGCAAGTATATCTAACCTTGGAGCCCCAGGTCTGAGGTTGGGGGTGATACTTCTCACACCCGAAGCACAGTGTAGCACGTGGAATAGTTGTACTGTGTGCAAATTATGACCGTAGAACACAGAGCTGAGATTGCTTGGGGGAATTTTTCACCAAAGAAAGAGTATCATGTGAATAAAATTTGCTTGGGTGGACAAGATGAGGAAGGGGAATACAAACACACAGTAGAGAAAGCAACAAGATGCCCAGGACTGCCTTCTGAAGCCAGCCCAATTTTACATATCTTGATTTTGAGATTTTCTGGAATGTGTGTTTTGGGCTTCAACTGTGCAGCTGGCACTGTGCCAGACCTGTGGATATAAACTTCAGTAAGAGGTTTTCATGCTCTCAGGAAGTTCAGAGTTTGTAGAGAATGTGCCTTGGCCAAGAAAACAATTTAGGATAACAGTATGATAAGTAGTATTTCATATTAAACCTTAACCATCCGATGCTGTAGCCACAGAATCTAATAGAAAAAAATGTGGGGGCAACTTGAGAGGTCAATAAAACCCACTTTTTATTCAAAGAAAAAAATAGTTTTATCCTGATCCATGATTTTTATTGCCTTAACCCAGTAAAGGAGTTAAATATAATTGTTAAGAGTCTGCACTGGAAAAAAGTAAACCTTACCTTAAATACTGCGTTTGCCATTTATGACATGTGCACCTTCTGGGAAATAAAAACTTTTCTAAACACTTTCCTAATTTGAGGAATGAGAATATCCATACTCTCATCGAGGTGCTGTTTTGAATAATTCTTACATTCATTGTACAACATGCTTCGAGCAGGTTCAGCCCCATGGTATAAACTGAATGAATGAAAGCCGTCACTTTCCCTGAAGAAGGGACACAGCTGAGCAGTTCTAGTTATTCAAACCTTCCTTACCAGTGACATCTTCGCAGGATGCCATTTCTTTTTTTTTTTTTTCCTTTTTCTCTTATTACAGTATCTCTTTCCTCAAAACCTCATAGTGATGATGATGGTGGCAACAGTGACATTATTATCCAGAATTTTCACATTTCGACCCAATCTCCAATGGAACAGGAGACACAACATTACCTGATAGTCAGAGATCATCATTGGCACAGCTCATCACAGCTGCGCTGCAGAATCATCAAGTCCCCTATTCACGTGCTGCGGCGAAACCGTAAGCACAGCAAGAATTTTACTTCTCATGTGTTTTGCAATTTGTGTGAGGAAAAAAAATACACTTTTGTAAAATTAAACTGCCCAGGTCTACTTCATCACAAAAGATCCTGTTCCCCAAACCCTGTCAGCTCTCTGCCTGTGCTGCCTGAGTCCACACGGAACATCCAAAATGAGGTTACACAATGGCGTCGCCATAGAGGAAACGGCTTAGTTATCTCAATGCTCCCTCAATTTTCTCCCCATTTTTTCTGGTGACCTTAAGCCTGTCCCTGATATTTTAATACCAGAATTATTTTCACTGTGGTCCTGAAAGCAGAAGAGCTACGTGTTTTCTCAAAACAACTCGGCCTGTTCAAAATTAGTGGGCAAAACTAAATGTGATTTCTTTTCCAGGCTTAATGTGCTTTTTTCCGGGAAGCTAGACCCTAGCTATGGGTTCTACACTTCGGTTTAATGGCATTAAATTTTTATGAGTTAATTTTCATCAGTTCCTAAATTCAAGCAGCAATTTCAGTAATACTATATGTGCTTCCTGAACAACAAGTACATACACATGAGGTTGCTTGATCAGGAAAACTAAATGTTAGATTTTCTGTGATTCTCTTCTAAAAGAAATCCTTCTTAGGATGATATAATTGTAAGAATTGTGTTGTGCCTGATATTTTTTTTCTTGTACTGCTCAATGATGCTACATTTAGCTTCAAATGATTAAAATAAACTATGTAATTATGTAACCAGAATACAGTCTCTGAAATCTACTAAGGTTAAAATCCATTTATGAATATAGCTTATATTAGAATATCAGCTGAGCTTCCATTGACTTTATTAATTATCATTCATAAAACAGACTGCATAAGCAAATCCATCTAATTGACAAATATCCTGTATAATGACATTTTCAGTGTATTTAGTCAATTACTGACACTAGAGGTAGTAAAAATAACACTGCCAGTGTATGTTGAATCTGGTTTTTCTAGGATGTTTGGTTATACTGGACATTCTGAATAGCATTATGGATAAGACACATGAGGCCGAGAGAGAGAATTCTCAGCAACTGAGCAGCTAAGTTTTGCTCTCCTTTCGTGGGTCCCACCACTTCCTCTGTTTAGACTTCTAAAGCCGTTGCCTGGGCAGCAGCGATACCTTGCATAGGGTGAGTGACTGCCTAGGACTCAGGGTTTTCCCAGGATGTCAGACTTGCATCGCTGAAGCAAGCCAATTTCTGAGCAAACCGGTAAGTTGGTCTCACGTCATCTAACAGTTAAGGAATGGGCGTTCACCTATCCACTCGGTATTTATTGTGAAAACACTTTGTAGGAGTTTCTGATTAAGAGAGGTACAGATAATTTCCATAATGGATTTCTTTGAGAGAGTGGCATGTTTGAAACAGAGAGAGAGAGAGAGAGACAGAGAGAGAGAGAGGAGTCACAAGGAATGAAAAACCACTTGCATAATAACCTGAAATACCTCCGCTGAAGCCTGTTTCAACGAGCCATTGCAGAGGGGTGGTGGTACCATGGTTTCCCATGGCTCAACGAAGCCCATGACCAACTTGTCCTCTCTCAGGGCGCACTAGCGCCTGGATCTAAGAACGCAAAGTAGAGAGTAATTATGGATTAAATAATAGTGAATACTTCCCTCAGATGTTCCTTGAAAAAGGGCTAAAGGTCTGATGAGAATTTAATAAAATGCCATTGATGAACAAATTTCATAATCGCTGTTATACGTACAACAAGTTTAGGTAATAACTAGAATTTTACTGAAAACATCAGACCGGAACATGTCAGATCTCTAGGAATTTCATCATGTATGGTTTTACCCAGTCATATTAAGTGACAGTTCTAATAACAACAGATAGTCCTTTTGTCCAGTGACTAATTTAAGAATTTTTCTAGATTGAAAAAATAGATACTACTTCTCCCATGCCAAGAAGGGCAGGAGGGCAGGAGTGAGGGATTTCATTTGGGTGTACTATTTGAGGCTTATGAAGATTCAACAGATGATATGGGAATGCGCTTGCCAAAGGTAGGATTACTAACACATTTTTAAAATAAACTTTCAATCTTAGAACAATTTAGATTTACAACAAAATTGTAAAGACAGTATAAAGAGTTTCCACATATCCCACAGCCAGGTTCCCTTACTGTTAACGATTTTCATTAGTATGAAGACAGAGCTGTTAGAGTTTACAAACCAATACTGACACCCCTTATAAGGTAAAGTCCATATTTTATTCATATTTCCTTAATTTTAATCTAATGTCCCTTTTCTGTTCCAGGACCCCATCTAGGATGTCATATCACATTTAGGTGCCTTCTTAGATTTGCCTTGTTTTGAATGACCTTGACGGTCTGAGGAATACTGGTCAAGTTATTTTGTAGAATCCTCCTTAATTGGGATTTGCCTTATGTTTTTTTCATAATTAGACTGGAGGGGTTTTTTGGGGGGGAGGGGAGTGTGTTATGGTTTTCTGGGAGGAAGGCCACAGAGGCAAATCCATATTTATCATTTCAAAGGTACACACTATTATGGAGACATAACTTTTGGTATTGACCTTGGCCATCTGACTGGGGTAATGTTGACCAAGTTTTTCCAATGGAATGTTGCCCTCCCCCCCTCCACCTTTGGTCCTATACTCTTTAGAAGGAAGTCACTACGAGCAGTCTTCATTAAGAGTGAGGAGGTACCTTTCGTCTCCTTGGGAAAAAAGTACTTACACTAGTTATTTGGAATTCTTTTGCAAGAGAGATGTTTCTATCTCCCTTCTCCATTTACTTATTTATTCAATCATTTTTATATCAATATGGACTCAAAGAATACGTTCATTTTATAATTTAGTTTATAGTCTAGAACTATTTTGTTGCTCAAGTTCTTCAGCTTTGGTTACTGAGATTACTTCCAATGAGTCTATGTGTTTCGACCTCCACCATTAGGGCACATGTGTCTCTATGCCCTTGTTTTCTGACATGATATGAGGGGGACCCCCCAAAATCAGAATTATCCTCTGGATGGATGACCCCTTGTACTACAGGCTTCCCCTTCTAGGTGAGTGTTCTGGGAAATCATTCCATATCACTGTACCAGCTGGTGTTGTTGTGAGAGGTGGTGTTTGGCTTCAGTGAATTTTTTTGAAGACTTGTTCAATGCATTTGCCCATTTCATGATGGGTGATTTACAAGTGCACCTGTCCACACTGCATTGAGTGTTCATCAGTTTTTGACCAAAAATGGTATGACTCCTTTGCTCCACCCTCTCTATTTACTCAATCTCACCCCAGCTGACATTTTTTGTTTGTTTACCTAGAAGAAAAAAGTCCCCAAAGGGGAATGTTTTGCCAATGTGAAAGAGGCACAACAAAAAAATGGCAGAATCACTAAAAGGCATCAAAATTGACAAGTTCAAAAACTGTTTTGAACAGTGGAAAAAAGTCTAGATGGTTGTATTGCATCAACGGAGAGTAGTTTGAAAGTTATTAAAGTTTAAACATGTAAGAATAAATACACAAGTTTTTATAAATAAATTCTGGGTTTTGCAATCCATGATCAAAGTGTCTTTATCAACTAAAGTATAGTGCTTATGTAAACTTCCTTTATTTCTAGTTTTAGAGATCCACTCATTTCTGAAATTACTCATTTCCTAATGAGGAATGTTTCCATCCTCCTTCATTAAGGTGGTTTCACATATTTTAATGCAGTTCTGTTTTGGCATATACTGCATTCCATCACAATCCCTCCCACTTCCTAAATTGTATTTGAACTGGCCTATGTGAATTTGCTTGCTATTATTATTAATTTTTATTTTCCCATTCCTTGGGGCATAAAGTTGTTTGGGCTTTAACCAATAACACAGAGTCATGGATCCTCCATGACAGTATCATGCAGAATGGTTTTATTGCCCTGGAAGTTCCCGGGGCTTCGTCTGTTCTACCCTCTGCTCCCTCCACCTGAAGGCCTGATAACCGCTGTCTTTTCATGGTATCTGTAGATTGGCCTTTCCCAGAAAGGATAATTGTAATGATATATGATGTAGCCTTTTCAGCCTGGCTTCTTTTCCTTGACAATGTGCATTTAAGTCTATCCATGGCTTTGCATGGCATAATTTTAACTTATTTCCTTTTATCACTGAATAATATTCTATTTGTATAAAAGTACTAAAGTTTGTTTACGCATTTTGGTTTCTTTCATATCTTTGCGATTCTTCATAAAGGTGCTATAAAACTTTGCAGGCAAGTTCTTGGGTACACGTAAGTTTTCAAATCAGTTACGTGGATAGCTGGGAGGGCAGTTGCTGGACCACATGCTAAGGCCGTGTTTAGCTTTGTGAGAAGCTGCCGAACTGTGTTTCCAAAGGTCTGTTCCATTTTACATTCTCACTTGCCTGTTCCTCCATCTTCTCACCAAAATTTGATGGTGTAAAATTGTTGGATTTGAGCAACTCTAAAAGGGGATGGTGGTATCTCATTGTTCTTTTAATGTGCATTTCCTAAAGATAAATTATGTTGAGCTTATTTTCATGTTTATTTGTCATCTATATATATTGTTTTGCGAGATGCTTGTTCAGATCCATTGTCTATTTTTTAGTTGGGTTGTTTATTTTCTTATTGTTGAGCTTTAAGAATTCTATGTATATTTTAGATGAAAAACCTTTATCTGGTATGTGTTTTGTCTGTCTTTTCTCCCTGTCTGAGCTTGTTTTTCCATTACCTAGCCATGTTTTTACAGAGGAATACTTTTTCAATTTTGATAAAATCCAACTTAGTAGTTTTTCTTCTTATATCATGTGTTTGGTGTCATACCTAAGCTAACTCACCTAGATTTTTGCCTATGTCATTTCTAGAGGAAGGCATTATATAATTTGATGTCAAAATCTCAGTCTATTAGCGAGCCTGTGTCCCTGTGATAGAAACGTTACAAGTGTTTTGTAGTTTCCTGTACCCTTGCGTGCGACTGGATGGTTAGAATGGACTAGGGTTGGAGAAATGCCCTCTCCCACGGAGAATAGGGCTCTAGTGAGGTAAAGTCTTTTCTCATAGCATAGACCTGCTTATGCAAAACACATGGGCATATTTCACAAGGATTGTTCTTCCCATCTTTCCGAGGGGCTTTTCTTGGCTCTTCCTTGTGCGAACCCGCTGGGGACCTTGGAGGTAAAACTTACAAAGGTGTGGGCACCCTCCTGAAGCTGCAGCACCCAGAACCTCTTCCCTTTCCTGCTGGATTACACTCAGCCTCCAGAAACTCTTCAAAGTCAATGCTCTAGTGCTCTTATCACTTACGACTTCAGACACTTCTGTTCCAAGTAAGCAGTCACTCAACGTGACTACCTCTCTTGATATCGAGGTGACAGTTTGCCCTGTGACTTCTAACCTCTAAAGCACCCCCCCCAAAGGAAGTGAAATTCAGGTATTTCAGCTTTTCTCTTGTTGTAAGGTTGAAACGGACAAATCCCAAGCTTTTTACCTGTTGAAAGCCAAAGCTGAGGATTCTTGGATTAGAGAAAATTTTAGACATGAAAAAGCCAACTAGTTTATTTCCCCTGAAGCAGAGCCTAAGAAAAGGAATCCTGATGAAATAATTTATGCAAGAGTTGATTCCAGAAAGTTCTGGTATGGGAGCAGAAATGTGAGACAGGGAAGCATAGAAAAATGAAATCAGGGTATGAAATAAACAGATTTCCATCGCAGGCAAGCAGGTCTTACCTGCGAAGATCTTTGGTATGTTAGGTGAAACCTAGAGGCAAGAAGAATGGTAGCTATAAACCAGTTCTCATTTGTCATTGGTTGGAATGTGCTCCTCAGGATTTCACAGAGAAAGTCCTCAAGCAGAGCACAGCACATGACGACAGCAAGAGGCCATCAGTGCCCCTCCCCTTATTCTGTGGGGTGAGGAGGGGCACTCATGGCCTTTTCTGTGCCCAGTTTTGTAGAGATGGATTCCAGTGCACAGTCCATACACATAGTAAGTGTGTGTGGCTCGGGCTAGATCTCTAGACTATTCCCACTCCTGTGTTCTCTCCACTCTGTTCTTTTCATCCTGTTTACCAAATAATTTTCACCCCAAGAAAATAGAGTACTCCCACAGCTCCATAAAACTCCTCTTTCTTTTTTTACTCTATTAAGTGTATTGGGGTGGCATTCGTTCAGAGGCTCATATAGGTTTCAGTTGTACATTTCTATGATACATGATCTGTATATCACATTGTGTGCCCACCACTCAAAGTCAGATGACCTTCTGTCGCCATATAATTGGCTAAAGTCCCTCTTTCTTGATAGTCTGTTCAGAGGTTAGCCAGTCTTTTACAAGAGATGAGGGCCCTGCTGGTCCTGCAGCAGGACCCCGCCACAAATAGCCAGAGGGCAGCTCTGGGAAGTGGGTAGCTCTCTCGGCACTGGTCCTGGGCTCATCACTGGGAAGAACACCCAGCTTTGAGGATGATGCAACTGGAGAGGAATGGTGAGCACGCTGTCTCTCTTGTCCCCTGACAGTGCCCTCCTCACCAAGGTATCTATTAGAAATCATTTCCATTTGTAAGCTTCACTGATTTTCCATCTGAAGTGCTAAGTATTCAACGTGTGGTTTTTCTAAGAACTTCTATTAAAATAAAACTTTCTATTTAAATTATCTCAAAATATATTCATCTGCATTGTTGAGAATTTAATTCGGACTGTTCTCTAGGTGCGGAGGACACGGGTGGAAAGAATTAATATTCTAAGTGTCCCTAGAGTCACTGAAGTACAGAAATCTATTATTTTCTCTTTATTTTCCACAATTATACACTCTCCAAAATTCATGTTAAATCTTTGTCCCTGTCCATTGTGCTCATTGCTACTTCTCTTTTAATTCTGGAGTAAAACTTTCTCTCCTGATCATCGAACTATAAAATGAAAGATGCGCCTTGGCCTGGTTGGTATAAAACAGGAACTGTATGGGGTCCGCTCACATGCCTCGCTTCTGTTCTACTCATGGCTCTGCTACTTGGGCGTGGCTTTCTTATGAGTTACTCTCTTAAATCACATGGGGCTCTGGGTAAGTTACTTCCTCCATCCAAGCATCGGTTTAATTGTTTACGAAGTAAGAGAAATAATAGACTTTATCGTACAAATGACATACTCTGTGCTCAATAAAGTTTGCTGTAAGAGAATTCCATAGGCCTGAATGTGTTCACCAATTACACCTTCCTTTTACGATGTTCCCTCATTCCAATCTTAAACGCAATTGCCAGTACCATCAATAACTGTCTCAGAAAACCTATAGAGACAGCCTTTTGTTGTTATCATTTCAAAAAGTCCTTGTTTTAATACACAGATTTGATTCTTAAAGTGTATTTAAAGCTAGGCTCATGATCTCCAAATTCTCCCTTCCCCTGGCTATATACATACTCCTAGACTTCCAAATATAATTAACTCGTTTGCGGGGTAGAAAACATTGATAACTTTTTTGAAAATATGTAAAGTGGTATTTCTTCCAGTTTCTGTCAGTTGTAGATTTACAAAAAATAAATTAAAACCACTTAATCCCCTCGAAAGTCCCTAAAACAAACCAGTCCAGAAATATACCCATTTGTATTGACTGCATCATTTTGATTTCCTATTGCGCTGTTTCCGAATTGGACCCATTGCTAATGCAGAACTTTGCAGACTGTTCATTAAGTTTATAGCTGGCTGAGATCATGCGTTTGCTTTGCATGAATCTGGTTGAGAGAAAAAAAAAAAAAAACCCTAAGTGATATTTGTTAAATTCATGAAATTTTCATGAGTAAGTAAACCCCCCATTTTTGCTTGGTAAGTATTTTACTTCTTGGTCCAATGGTCCCTTGATGTGAAAATCATCGGTACAATCATTAGTGAAAGTTTTTCTTTGGTTGGGGCACATTATTGGGCAATTCAGATAACCATAAAATCAAAATAATTATTTCTCACTGAAGTAGACCCTTTTGCTTCAAGGGATGCGCATGTGTGCTTTAACTTAGGGGCCCCAAAACTCTATACATTAGAGTTAAATTCATGGTGTATCAGACCTAGGGGATTTTCTCCACTATTTGGTAACATTTCCTTAGCATCATAGGTCAGTGATTTAATGCATAAATTATGTATTTGGTCCAAGAAACCAAATGGGAGCACTTGCCCATGTCTTTTTTTCTACCTATCTAACTCCTTATAAGACCTCCACTAGTCTGAGGGTTTATGAAAAATATATAGTGCAGAAAACCCCTACATATTCAGCTTTTTGTTCCTTAGCAACCATCCCCACCAGGAATTCAACCAAAATTTAGAAAATGTAAGCTATGTACGTATTCACTGCACATGTCACAGAGTCCTTGTCTTAGAACAGGTCCCTGCAGTCAGAGCCTATTACTGGTTGTTTATTTTACTTGCTGCTTTCTTTTAATTATGCAGTGATATTACCCAGCTTCAATTTATGTTATTGTATACCAGTGGGACTTGCTACAAGACTGGCCAAATGCAAAGTCCTTCACCACCTGTCCTTCAGCAACTGAGTGAAATATCTCTGCTCTTTGCTTTCATAGCATCTTCCGCTGGACTTTATGATAGAACTTATTGCCCTGTGTTATTACTCCCTCCCTCCTTTGCTATTCCTCCATTCCCCTTTTCCTTTCTTCCTTCCCTCTGTAAGCTCCTTTGATGTGGGAGTGGTCTCTTTGCTTATGTTCATGCAGTAGGTAACCAGATTCCACGGACTTCGGAGTTTAAAATAGTTCTTATCCGTGCACTCAAATAAAGCAACTTAAGGCCCTTCTTGTAGTTATACTTCCAGGTAGACAAAATGAATGCTAATTCAATGTGGGAAAAGTGGTTTTGTTTTTGATATGGCTTTGCTGTATTTCTATTTGAAATGTGAGAGGAAACTTTGGCTTTTATGAAATACTTCATTGTTTTTCTTGTTTAAGCTACATATCTGTATCTAACTACCCTCTCTGAAGAAAAATACAAAGAGGAGGAAATTACATCTGATCCAGTTACTGAAGCCTTTAAGCTGGCAGTGATAATACTAACAATAGCAGTAGTGACATAAATACCAATAACCACACCTGCTCTGGACTGTGCACCCTCCGTTCCCACCCACGCCCAGCCTCCCCCATTCGGAACACCCCCCACCAGAGCAGTGCCTTTCTTGCAACGGGTGAACCAACCGTGACACATCATTGTCACCTAGAGTCCACTGTTCCTGTTAGGGTTCGCTCTTGGTGTTGTTCATTCTGTAGATGTGGGCTAATTTATAATGACATGTATCCACTATTAGAGCATCACACCGACCAGTTTTACTGCTCTAAATCCACACTATGACATATGACTTTTATATAAGATTTAATATAAGATTGTAAACTAAGTAAAGCCATGAAATATACCTATGCTGCTGTACACAGGTGCGTAGGGTAAGTATGTCCTATCAGTTTTAGTCTATGGCTGGTTGCGGCATATTCTAATTCAGTATTGTTTACACACGCATGCACAGAAACAGAAGGTATTTTTCATCTTTGTATCCCTGGTGATAAGCAGTGGGCCTGGCAGAACTATGAACCCCATGATGTATGCTTTCAATTAAAACCAACAATAGCCTACTTAACAGCAAAAGCAAATATTTCTTTGCACGCATTCTATTCTGCTGCCATTGTTAATAAATGCACCTTGTAACTGACAAAATTTAGGAGAATCTCACTGGAGAGAAAGACTGTGCTACAATTAGGTTTTTATCAGAAAATGGCACGGCAGTGACAAAGGAGACAAACCCGACAGGCCATTCCTACCCTCATTTGCCTGGACTCTCCGTTCTGAGGGACCTTTCTCAGTTTCTAAGTCAACACAAATCAAACATAATCGCACTAGTTTGTCCTTTATGTTTCACTGCCCAAGTATCACTCTGTTACCCAGTGTCCTTTGTGCTGAAGCTAGAAGATTTTTATCTCGGCATCTAAGGCAGGTACATGATATTCCTGATATGAGAGTTCAAACTAATCACAATGGTACTCAGAGCAAAGGTCATTCTAGCACTAAATGCCAATTGTTCTGCCAAGGGTCTTCATTCATAAAAACTGTAAAGGCCAAGCTTGTGTAGTATTTAGTGCAAGAACCAGACATACCCTCACTAATTAAATACCCCAGGTAAGGTATCGCTAGAGAAAAGGGGAAAAGCCGTACAGGAAGTGAAACATAGGAATTGCATTATGGGGGGGGGGTGAGTAAAGACTGTTAGACTATGAGGGAATATATAAAAGCAGATTGAAAAGGGTGTCAATCCAGGGCCTATTTCTACTTCTTTCCCCAGCCCTTCGTCTTGCATGAATAAGACCTTTGCTCTACTCTAAAGATTCACACATCGGTTTTCCTCTAAAGGTTCTTTCCCAGCTGAGATGCTTATGTGTCTTCTATAAACTTACTAGAAGAAAATATATTTATATTTCATTGTGTCCATTTTTTTCTCAGGCCCGATAAGTACTTGTTTTACATTTTCTTTTAACCATTTCCCCCTTAGGTCATTCAGTTGCCTCTCCATTAATTTCTCTAGGCTGTTCACATTTCCCCCCCGGAACATGTTTTCCCATTGCAGTTGTCTGGTTATCGGGGGTTCATTATAACATAAATGGACAGAGCATAGCAGAGTAGATTTTGGAAATACATTTTCTGGTGTTTTATGCTTATTAGCTGTTCTCCGGGTGTGCGAGTAATTCCCCAAGTATTGAAACCACGCGAAGGGCCTTTGACATAGCATAGGTGGCAGAAGCCAAGCGGAGAACAAAGACACTTCTGCACTGGGCTGAGTGTCCCAGGTGCCTACTGGGAGAGCGTGTTTACCACCCAGAATCCTTGGTGTCTACTCAGGAGCCATTTTCCAAAAAAGCAAGTTTGCTTGAGGTACGTGTTTAAAGGATACGTGGAGCCCCAAATATCACCATCAGACTTTACAATGCAAAACAAAACAAAAATAATATTCCCATGAGTGTGTTTGGGGGCCACTAGGGTTCCTGAAAAGATTTCCTAGTCTAGGTTTTTGTGAGCTTTTGGCAGTGTGCAGCCCATCAGGGCACGCACAGTGGGCACACTTGGTATTCAACCTCAACCAAAGGACAGATTCCTTGACCGTGTCTTTTCTCACTAATCCGTGAAGCAGGAGCCTGTGGCTTACAGATATTGCTGTGGTTAAGGAAAGAAACAGGGACTAACTTTTATTTAGTGTCCGTAACATGTCAGGGACTGTATTAAATGCTCTGCAATTCCCATGTAATTGTAGACTCACTTCACCTCTGTGTAATAGGTGTGTCATTTTGGAGGTAAGAAAACTGAGCCACATTGACATTAAATAATATGTCTCAGGGTTACACAGCTAGTAAATGTCAACGTGGGGATTAACAAACCATGATAGCAACTAAACTTGTCTTCCAAGTATTAACACTGGGATCCAAAACACTGGTGTGTGATTTATAAAATGTCTTTTAATGACCTTATGGAAAGATAACAGACTTCAAAATCATAAAGAAAGAAAGGCCCAGAATCAATGTTCTCTACTTCCTGAGGGAGAAGATCATATACACATACACATACATATACACATATGCAATGTATAAATATATCTGTGCAAAGAATAATAATAATACAGGCTTATGTACTACTCTTGATGAGTACTACTCTTGATGAGTAGTACATCTGGCCAGTTCAATTGTTTTATGTGATGTAAATAACTTTCCCTTAATAACACTGGTGGCCACCAATTATAAGGATGGCAAAAGATGAAATTGAGAATGCTAAAAGAGTTTTATGGTGTGTTTGATAGCAAATTTAAATATACAGGGTGGGTAAAGTACATTTACAGTTGTCCATATAGAAAATAATGCAATAATTAATAAATAACACAAGAATAAACTCTGCATTTCATGCACTCATAACTGTGAACCTAATTTTGCCACATCCTGTATTCATGTTTAAATATATGATGAAATTTGTATTGCATTTAATGTGACTAAGTGTTATATGCTTATATTCAAATTATATATTTTAATTTGGATCTTGTGGGTTACAGAAAGGCAGGGCTGTGCTTATTTTTCTTGAACTTCATTACTGAAAGCTAATGATCTTCTATTCTATTTTATTACACCCTGCAGTTTTTTGAGAAACCCATAATTTCTAAGTAGCACCACTAATTAACTAGATGCTGCTGTTTGCATACAAATAATAGTTACTGTAATTCTGTTCATCTTTACATAAGAAACAGAGTACATTGCAATGATCAATTCCTTTTCAATTTGATAAACTGGCTTTCTAAAACTCCCCAGGAGTAACATATTAAATAAGGCATATGAGTGTTCTTTAAAAAAATATATGTGTAGATGAGCACTGGCGAGGATACAGGCATAAGGCATCACAGGGTATCTAGGTCCAATACCATTTAAGCTTGAGTTTTGCATTGTTGCGGGGAGGGTGTACATGGAAAGACAGCATTCCTAAGGGGTACATCTATACCCCATCAACAGAGTCAGTATTAATTGGTGCTACTTTCTGCTGGCATGAATGCTGTGGGTCTTGGGTAAATAAGAAAAGGAAGCTCTTAAAATTCTGATTTCAACTCATGACTTAAAATTTAATGAAACCGTTCAAGTTCTGCACTTTAATCTCACAAATTGGTTTATCACAGCCTAGTGGCCACTTCTTGTTTTATAATAAGCACAACAAAATAATATCTATGAACACTTAGAAAATTAAACCAAGGGAAGTATCTGCAATTCTGAGCTCATTAGAAACAATTCATACTTTCATCTGTCTCATTAGAGAGGTTTTTATAAACTAAAAAAAAAGTACTTTTATGTCTGTGTTTTTTAAAGTACTCAGGCCTGTTGGTGAGAGCAAAGTTTTCTCATTATTCCCAAACAATATACATATATATTTTTAAAGCACAACTTGAATGAGGAGAAAAGCAGAGTAATGAAGAAATTTTGAACAGCGAGGCTATGATAAGACAAATAACTGCTTTCCAGTATTGAGCCAATTTTCAGTGAATCCTGGTGAATTACAACTCAGATTTAATTCCATATCTCCAGAACCTTGCATCTGAAAGAAGCATAATTGATATTCTGGACAGAAATCATGAGGTCAAAAATTATAAATGAAAGATCAACACGGTATTTGCTAATGGCTATTGCTCAGTCTAATAAGAAAAATTTTGCCATATCAAATCTAACATTTGGCCTTTAAGAGCAGGCATAGGAAACGATCTTCTGTATTTTTGTCATATAAAATAAAATGGACATCTCAGGTGGAGGTGGAGGTAGACATGCTTCACCTCCTTGTACAACCATAGAAAGAATTATAACCAGATCTCAAAATGAATAACACCCAGAGCTGTCAGAAAATCGGGCTGTATGGAAGTGCAACAACCAAGGATATTAAGAAGACACATTCATCCAGATGGGTGGCTTTTCTACATATTCAATACTACTAAGACAGGGAGTAAAAGCAGCTCTACCGAATACACAGAAATGAACACAAGGAGGCTGCCAAATTGAGGAGACAAAGAAAAATGGCCCAAATGAAAGAACAGAACAAAACTCCAGAAAAAGATCTAAGTGAAACAGAGATAGCCAACCAGCAGATGCAGAGTTCAAAGCACTGGTTATCAGGATCCTGAGAGAACTCCTTGAATGTGGCAGAAAAATAAAGGAAGAAATGAACGTCACACTAAGTGAAATAAAGAGTAATCTCTAGGAAACCAACAGAGAAGGGAAGGGAACTGGGATTCAAACCAATAATTTGGAACATAAGGAAGAGATGAACATTCAACTAGAACAAATAGAAGAAAGAAGAATTTAAAAAAATGAGGATAGGTTGAAGAACCTCTGGAATATCTTCAAGCATGCCAACATCTAAATCATGGGTGTGCCAGAAGGAGAAGAGGAAGAGCAAGAAATTAAAAACTTATTTGAAAAAATAATGAAAGAAAACTTCCCTAATTTAGTAAAGGAAATACACATACAAATCCAGAAAGCACAGAGTCCCAAACAAGCTGGACCCAAAAAGTACCACACCAAGACACATCATAATTAAAATCCCAAAAGTTAAATATAAAGAGAGAATCTTAAAAGCAGCAAGAGAAAAGCAGAGAGTTGCCTATGAAGGAGTTCCCATAGCCACAAGGGTGTCAAATTCATTTCACCAGGGGCCGCATCAGCCTCACGGTTGCCTTCAAAGGGCCAAATATAATTTTAGGACTGTACAAATATAACTACTCCTTAACAGTTAAGCGAGAGTTCAGTGCTGCTGCTAGGTAGAAATAAGGTGCCAGGCCAGATAAAACAAGGTGGAGGGCTGGAATCAGCCCACGGGCCTTGTGTTTACCACCTGTGCCATAAAGCTATCAGCAGATACCTTAAGAGAAACTTTGTGGGAAAGAAAGGACTGGCAAGATGCATCCAAAGTGATGAAAACAAGGACCTACAACTTAAATTACTCTATCCAGCAAAGTCATCATTTAGAGTGGAAGGGCAGATAAAGTGCTCCCCAGACAAGGTAAAGCAAAAAATAGTTCATCACCACCAAGCCATTGTTACAAGAAATGTTAAAGGGGCTAAGAAAAAGAAGATCAAAACCATGAACATTAAAAAGGTAACAAATTCACAATTATCAACACCTGAACTAAAAAACAAACAGACAAACAAAAAACTAAGCAAACAACCAGAACAGGACCAGAACCACAGATATGGAGATCATTTGGAGGGTTATTAGCTGGTGGAGCGGGAAGGGGAGAATGGGGAAATGGTACAGGGATTAAGAAGCATAATTGCTAGGAACAAAATAGATGGGGGAGTTAATTAAGAAGAGCATAGGGAATGGAGAAGTCAAAGAACTTACACACAAGACCCATGGAAATGAACTAAGCGGGGACTGCTGAAGGGAAGAGGGGTACCAGGCAGAGGAGGGCAAAGGGGGAAAAATTGGGATAACTATGATAGCATAATCAATAAAATATACTTTAAAATAAAATAAAAAATAAAAAGTATATGTTTGCATATGTGTGTATTAAAATAGTCAGATACAAGGTAAAAATGATTAAATTGGGGTCTGACTTTAAGAAACATTTCTAAATGGTATCTGTTTCTTACTCAGCTTTACAGTGGGCACTGTCATCTCTATTTGGGTTATTTTTATAGCTTTGATTCTAATACTAACAGGCAATATAATTGAAGCCTGAGGATGGCTTGAGGGCTCACCTTAATATTCTTCATCATGAGTTTGTTTGACCTGGGATATCATTGAAAAACTTAGCATTTCATAGAGGAGTCCAAATGTTTATGGATTTCAAACTGTACCTTGTAAACGAGTGAATTAAGTGTGTTGTATCAGAGTCCTCTCTCATGGGCTGCGGTGGCCCTCTTGGGCATGGCAGCGTTTTGGGAAAGGAATCGTGATTCTCGTTTGCGAGCACTTTAACAGAAGAGTGACCAGCTTTAAGTTTAATTTCCTCTAATTGCAATTCAATTCCTCCTTCTTGGGCTTAGCTCTTCAATCGTAAGGTGGTTGAGAAAGGAAGTGATGGGAAAGGCTGTCCATTCCCTTGTTCAGGTCCCAACACCGGGCATCACCTGGCTTTCCGATCTCACATTACCCATTCCTCTCTACTCTGGTAACAACCCCCCATTGTCTGGTAACAATATCCCATTTCCTTCTAGGGACCTAGTGCACCCCCATTGTGAGCTGCTGCCAGGTGTTATGTGCCTCTCAAATAAGGACCGAGTAAATAAAGCTGCGGACACTCCATGTCTCTCTCCTAGAAATATGAATTTCAAGAAGAATTACCAATGCACAGTTATTTTGTTTTACTGTTACTGAGTTGCCACAATTCTGCCCTTTTCTTTCTGCTGCCGGGATTCTTATAATCATCCTGGTTCCTCGCCAGGCCCTTCCACATCCCATCCCTTCTGTGAGTTCCTCTATAGTCTTGCTACACTACACGTTCCTTTGCAGCCAGAACTAGTATCTGCCACTCGCACCCAAGGAATCCTAACTAAC
This sequence comes from Anoura caudifer, assembly GCA_004027475.1. Lineage (NCBI taxonomy): Eukaryota > Metazoa > Chordata > Mammalia > Chiroptera > Phyllostomidae > Anoura > Anoura caudifer. The sequence continues at coordinate 185,167 of PVKU01001111.1, read as the reverse complement.
ATATGCCTGACAACACTAACTATTAACGATACACCTTGAGATCAGTCACAGTCATAGGATTCTTACCAACACAAGGATCTCAAGCTATTACTTACATCAAATTAAATTGGCACCTGAAGTAAATAGATTAATCATCCCAGGAAAGTTAATGATACCCTTTACCTCTGACATTATAAGGTGTTTGGAGTCTGCTGACTGGGCCCCACACAAGTCTGCGGTTCGCTGCTGGCCTTGTCCTTCGTGGTCCCCTAGCATGATCTCCATGCAGCAAATCCCAGCTCATTGCTGAGGTACCACAACAGCTGTTCGCCCGCCAACGGAGCACTTCCTGACTAGTGTCAGCAAACTAAAGGGAGGGAGGAATGAGGCAGAAAGAAGAAAGCTATACCCAGCATTTGCCTTGAAAAATTACATAACTTATCTTTTTTAACCTATATATGTGTACATACGCGTATATCTATCATGCGTGTAAAAATAAAGGACTTAAGTTTGCAACCTTCATTGCATACTTTGCAATAAAGTATCTCAGGGAACATATTTTATAGATAATTGTTAATACGTGAGCTTCATTCACCACCTTCTATTCCAAACCACTTTCTCAAGAGTCATGTTTTTCTTGCCCAGATATAGATAATCTGGAAAACATGAAAGCAGGACAATGACTGCCAATTTTAACCATTCACTGTATATTAGAATGAAATTAAGATAGATTGCTTACCTTGTTATATACAGGGTCCAGCACAAATAATGCCCCTTTTTATTACAAAATCTTTTATGAAAAATCATAAGCATGCAATTCTGTAACATAGCAATATCATACTCAAGCATACCATACAATATTTTAAGTGAAATGTTCAAATTAAAACTATAAATTATTACACTCGTATTATTACCCTATCAACCACACTCTAGCAGGCCTTCCTTGTGCCAGACGCTGTAGATATATATTTTTTCTAAAACCATTCCTGCAAAACATAGAGGATGCACATCCATACTGGAGTGGGGTAGGCCCTTAATTCAGTATGACTGGTGTCCTTTAGGAAGAGTAGGAGAGACACAGAGATGAATACACACAGGAGAATGAATGCCACATGACATTGGAGCCAGAGATTGGAGTTCTGTAGCTGCAGGTCAAAGACCACCAACGATGGCCAGCAGACACCACAAATTAAGAGAAAGGCATGGGACCGACTCTTCACTTCTGCCTTTCAAACAGAGTGTGGCCCTGACGACACCCTAACTTCAGACTTCTGTCTTTCAGAACTGTGAAATAAAGCATTCCGTTTAATCCAGAAATATTTTAAGTCACCTGGCTTGGAACTCCTTTTTATGGCAACGCTAGGAAACCAACAGAGTCTATTTCCATGTATTAATTCATACACCTATTTTCTCAACAAGTTGTTATGGGTTCCACTATAATCCAGGCATAGGGCATTATGAGTTCCCAAATGAATAATGCAAGGCTCCCGTTCTCAAGAATCCAGGCAGGGAAACACAAGTACCATGTGACTTCACTTAATACGTGGAATCTAAAATAAATGCACAAACTAGAAACAGATGCATAAATTCAGAGGACGGATGGTAGCCAGAGGGGAGGGGTTTGGAGGGCTGAGTGAAAAAAGCGAAAGGATTAAGAAGTACAAACTGACAGTTGCATAATAGTCACTGATGTAAATTACAACATAGAGAATATAGTTAATATATTCATAACTATACATGGAGCCAGGTGGGTACTTGAAATATCTAGGTGGACCACTCTGTAAAGTATGTGATTGTCTAACTACTATGCTGTACACCTGAAACTAATACAAAATAATACTAACTGTGAACTGTAATTAAAAAATAAAATAAAATAAAATAAAGTATTTTTTTAAAGAATTCCCAATGAATGACCTTTCCCCAGTGCCAAGAGACACTTAAAATAACAAGTGACAAATGATGCAGGAAGGAAAGCAGGGGACACCAGACTGTAAGAAAATATCTGAGTTGATAAAGGCTCTCCCAGCTGGGCATTGGCAGTGACTTGTAAAGAATCAATGAGCCAGGCAATCAATGAGTGAATGCAAACGAGGGGTAGATATCTCATCCACCTTGACATGAGAAGAAATTTTAGCACTGATGTCAGGAAAAAAGTTAGAAAGGATGAATCCAAGAGATCTCAACAAATAAGCAGGTGAGGAGAAGAATCAATACGCCAGGTAAAATAGCATATTCAAGAATAAGGAAGTGGGAAATCACACAATTCTTTGAGGGGGCTGTAAAGAATTCAGCATGACTGGAGCACAGGATACGTACGGCGTGTAGGGCGGGCTTGGTGGGCATATGCCTACGAAGAAAAAGAAAAGTTGAAGAAATGGATGTGTTGCTAAGGAATATAGATTTTTATCCTGAAGGCCACAGGTGTTACTAGATATTTTAAACAGGGGATGGCAGTGGCGTATTTACATCGTGAAGAATCCTATTTTCTCGATGAATCTTTACCATTTGAATGGATGCTGCTCTCCTGGAATATTAATGGGGTGGATGGGCAATTAGCCAGGGCCTCTGCTGCTTGTCAATAGCTGTCTTTTTGTGCTAATGTTGGCTGTATTTGAAAATTTCCAAGCACAGCGTCAGCTTCCTCACTAGCTTCACACAAGGATATAGATTACTTCATGTTGTTCACCTTTACATTACTTGAATTCCATCTCCAGCCCTAGATGCTCATCCCTTTAGATTAAACCTCCCAGATCCTTGTCTATCCTATTCCTCACAAAAGGGGTGGGGAAGAAAGATGGCATGGAAGCCAGATAATTTGGAGACGGTATGTAAATTTGCCTAGGAGATAGTGTACTACATCAAATACATCCCTACATAACCCATCGTACATTATTGTTAATGAATAAGTTACTAAATAAGTATGAATTCAGTAAATAAATAATTATGATAAATATATAAATATGAATTTAGTAAATATATGTATGTGCCTGTTCTGTGCTGTATATACCTGGCAAGAGCCGGAGGAGTTTGTCGTACGTGAAGATGACGTGGGTGTCATTTGGAAGTTGGCCCAGGACTGAAAGCCGCCGTCGCTCTAAGATGTCACCTGGGACCATGTCATCAATCCAGCCACATCTCCTCAATGGCTGTGAAGCCGATCAGTCTGGTTTCCCTGCGAATTAAAGGAATGGGCTCCTGGCTCTATTTCCGCTCTGTCAAAATAGCTGTCAAGCTGCTCTATTGCCTTCCTACGAGGCTTTAATCTACTCCAAGCTCCCTGACACATTATAAGGAGAAAACCTGTTTTCTCTGTCACCTTTCCTTTCTCGGGCTAGGTCTGTACCAGAACATCTTTGCTTTGGTTGAGACAGAGCGGACTTGCTAGGGAAGTCGCTGTTCGTATCCTTGCTACAAGTTGTCTCACTTAATCGTCGCGTTTCCCCATGTCCCGAGGCTTTACCACGTGCTGCTGTCTCTGAAAGGGGGCCCTCGTATATATCCTTGCACAATTTATTTTCATCGCCTCTGTGAAGTATTGGATCCCTCAAGGAGAAAATACTGCAAAATTACACCTTTTAATGCTTGCAATAGCCTTGTAATGTATTTTATTTGTTACTGCCATTTCTTTTTCCTGTGGGACAGTAAACTCTCTGATGACAAAAATTGCACTTCAGTAGTAATATTACCAACACCAAAAACAAAAGCATCTGTAGGCTGCATGTTCCGGGCCAGACACAGGACTGCATTTCTTTCTGTGTGTCATGTCGTGGTATCCTCACAGCAAACTCGACATCGTTTTTGTTTGTTTGTTTATTTTTCATTCTTTTTTTTTTAAAACAGTGTAGATGACTTCGGGAATGTGTACAAGCCCATGCAGTCTCTATGTGGTGGAGTCTATATTTCACTCCAGTCCAACAAATTCCAATGCCCTCTCTCTTTACCTCTGAGTTCTGCTTCTGATCCCTGATAATAATGTACATTTGCTAAGCAGTATTTATTTCTCTGAAAAAAAAAAAAGGTTGATTGCATGTGTAAATCAATAGATATCTTGTACAAACTAGGTTAGAATAAAGATCCTGCACTTGTAAAGGGCACACCTGAAACATTTTATTACAACAACAAGGGCAGCTTTGATGGCCTGAATCAGTCCTCATGGAAACCCACTTGGTAAACTAATTTGGTTGCTTCTTGTTTATTTTAAATTTATTTTTTGTTGTTTTTATTGTATTTTCCCATCACCATTTATTCCTTCCTATACTCTCTTCCACCAACACCTCTTCTTGGAAAGAAACATTGATATCTCATAATTTTTGTCTGTTTATTTCTTGCTCTGGGCATGTGCGTGTTAAGCAGGGATTTCTTCTTAAGGTTCAGTCAAAGCTTATAGCTCATCAACGTATTCTGTTTTCTAGGATACAGGCATGGTGTAGGAATTGGCAAGGACCAATAAGCCTACCTTAAGTGAGTATTGTTTGAAAGGCTAGGAAATGTCCTCCTCACACGTTGTCACATCCAGACAGGAAGCCTTCAACCGAGGTAGTCGCATACTTCCTGATGAAATGCGGCACCGACATCAGGGAGATAACCAAGATGAGAGATGTGCAGATAGAGGGAGTCAGAACACCTGGCTCAGGTGAGCCGTGAAAGTTCGCCTATGTCTAGAATCACATGAGGTCTGTGGATACATTTCCTTACAGCTGAATCCCACTGATTTGGGTTGTCTATTACAAAAAGCATCCTAACTGACATGCATGGAAAGACGAAATTCATACCCGCCCTGGCACACATCAGTCATCAGATTTGGACTTAACCTCACTGGATTTCAACAGCTTCTCATCAAAAAGGACTGCATTTCTACCTCAACTGGTTGCTGTGTGCATGAGCTATGATAATATACATTAAACACTCATCAAACAATCTGTGGCCATGTAACCAATTAATTGGTTGATATTAATTAAACTACTTAACTATTCTGTCTTTTATCTCCTAGCACATGAAAAAAGAATGAAGCGAACATTATTGGGTATGTGCAATGTCCCTAGCACTGCACCAGGGACATGACCAACTCAATCCCAATTACAGCTCTATGAGATGCCTTCTAGTCTCACCTCCGTTTTATAGATGAGAAAATGGTAGTTCAAGGAGGTGAAGGTTCCCGGAACCCTGGGGAACACTTACTTATTCTGTGTCAACCACTGACTATGAAAATAATACCTGGCACAATAGAAAACATTTGAAAAATAGTTTCCTGAAATAAAAGTATCCCAGTAAATATTGGCCTTTCAGATTATGTAGCCAAAGGAAGGTACATGTTATTTTCAAAATCTTCTGATAAAAAATTAAAATTAGTCAAATAAGTTAATTTCCAAGTGAGAGTTGCTATACTATGGAAAAACATTTTGAGTGGAGAAAGTCATTTACAAGCCAGAAGTTTATGGGAAAGTCACCCATTCACTCTTAGCCTCTATATTTATCACTTTATAAAACAGGAGTAGTAATTAAATCCCAGTTCACCCCTGCAACAACCAACCAAGAAGACATTGCACCTACAACATAGAGCAAAGGTCCAGGGACATCTGAGTATTCAATAATGTTAGCTATTATTATAATTGCTATATTTATTACCATGCCAGTTTGAGCTCCTAGTACTACTCTTTGAGCAAAACAAAATATTTCTGAATACAGTGAAAGCAAAAAAGAAAACTTGCCATCCTGTATTAAATAATCATTGGCTATACTTTGTTCTTGTAGAAGCAAAAGATTTGAAAAGATTCTTGGAAAACAACTAACTGTAGAAATATTATTTTATCTATGAAAGAGAGATAGCAAACTATGTAGAAAAAGAAAAAAAAAACCTAAGCACGTAAACTACTTTCATTGAAGAGTACTTTTGTCATGTCAGTTGGACTTATTTTTTCACCAACATTTTTACGGCAAAATTCCTTTTACATTTTAATTTCCTTGGTGGTAGCATTGCTGCCAAGGTATGTGTTGAATTCCATTGATTTTTATTGAAAACATACATTGCACACACCATTTTCTAAATAAGGGGACATTGGAGAAAAATAGAAATCCATAGATCTGACCACGCTGCCTCATGCTTAGAGGCATTTAGATGGATTGTGCAACACTCTTTAAAAAGCTAAAATTGTATGCCCATTGGAATTACCTGAGTTTATCTTACATACTCTTTTAGGTTTTGTTTTTGTCCCTTCTTTCCTTTTTATTCAATGTATTGGGGTGACAGTGTTTAACAAAATTACACAGCTTTCAGGTGCGCAATTCCACAACACACCATCTGTACACTGTGTTGTGTGTCCACCACCCCAAGTCAAGTCTCCTCCATCACCATTTAAGGGATTATACCCGCCTCCACCTCCCATCCCTCTCCCCCTGGCAATGCCCACACTGTTGTCCATGTCTGAGTTTCTCTCTCTCTTTTTTCCCCCTTTTTCTTGATCCTTCCACTCCCTCGATGCCCCCTCCCCACAGCTGTCAGCCTGCTCTCTGGCTATGGGTCTGCCTCTATTTTGCCTGATAGTTCAGTTTGTTCATTCAATTTCAAATACGAGTGAAGTCATGTGCTACTTGTCTTTCTCTGACTGGCTTGTTCTTTTTGTCCTTAAAGAATCTTACTAGCATCTGTGTTTTCAGAATCGGGCATAGTTCTTATCGTAGATGCTTAGCACAAGCCTTCCATTAGATGGAATAGAAGACTGGTACTAAAATCCTTTTCTTTAAACTTCACGACATGACTCTGAGAGGCCACATGGGCCAAAGGCCCCCGGAAGTTCTGCCCTGAGTTCCAGCTTGGGCTTTGCTTTTCCTTCCCTCCTTCCAAACTTGGTGCAATCCATGCTTTCCAAGGACACAATCTATTTCAGGGACATTCTCCCAGAGATGAGTTTTTCGACAATGCAAAACTCACCTCCCATTGTCCAAAGTGAACACTCAGAAACAACATTGTTCAGCACATTTCAGAAACAGCTGAGTGGTAAGAAGAAATCCCAGTCTTTCCAGATGAAGCTTCTTTTAAAAACGATTTCTGCCACCGTGGTAAGAGTCCTGCTCATTCCCTTCTTGTGGTTTGCAGTGGCCGAGCTGCTCACCTGCTCCCTCCTGGATGAGCACATGTGGCTTCTGCTTCTGAATGGGGTTGGCCAAGGTCCCTGAGCATGAGCGAGGACCTGGCATCTCCAGACACAAAACTATCGGTTAGAGTCACCTCTCATAGCCTCTCATCTCCTATCTGGGGTGATTTTAAAGACTCCTGTGGTTTTCAGCCCCATCTGGAAGCTGAGGACTCACATTTGTTTTGTTTTCGTTTTTTTCCCTATCCCTGGCTTGCTTGTCTCCTGAGTAATGGACCCACATTCATAAATGCCATCTCCAAATTCACCATTAACCAAATAGGAGTCAAAAACAGTTAAAGATACACTTTACTCCTATTTGGCAAAAGTTCTTAAGGGCACCAACAAATAACAGAATGTATGTCTTTGAATGATCCTATATGGCTTTCTCATTGGATTCTTATTCCCTTTTGGCTCAAAGTTCTGTAGGTTCTACCTCTGAAGTACTTTTCAATGCTATGAGTTTTGTTATCCACTCACACAGACATGATATCCTGTCCAATCGTTGCACCAAATCCGTGAAAGATGCATTTGCATTTCTCATCAAAGAGAAAATTGAAGTGTGTCTGAGCTCTTTCAGCTAATAAGTGGTAAACTCCCCATTTGGTCTCAAGTCTGGCTGAGACCACAGCAGACACCATCCATTATGCAACCTAAGGAACTGCCTTGAAATAACCAAATCCCTTACTTGCTTGGAGGTGATTATAGTTTTCTCCCCAAGGAAATTAAAGAGATACATGTCCCCCGTGTAAGTGACCCAGGCACCCCTAGGAAGGAAACTGGTCTGCTCTACATATTCTGGGGGCTGCTGAATTATTTGTGCTCTACTACAAGGTCGCTATAATTCCTCACAATGAGTGCCATCAATCAGCCTGTAACTTTCATTGCCAAATGCATTCTATTTCTATATTCCCATGAACTCACACATTTAGCAGTGACAGGAAGCAGTCTTTCTCTATAGGATAAACAATGAATTGTATGTTTCATCTGAAATAGATTATTTTACAACATATTATTCAGAAATATCTTTTGCCATAGACCAAAAAAGACTTTGAAAAAAAAATGTAATATATTCATCCTTAAAAACTATTTTTTCTACGAAGGTTGGCTGCAGAGAGCAGATTGAAAAAAAATGCCTTCTATTCTGCCATTTTATAAAATATGTCTCAGCAAATAGTCATAAATCTGTCAGATATTGCAACCCAGTTTGGTATTATATACTAGGAAAATGAACTCAATAGCAATATAATCTTACTTTCCAATATTACTGAACTTGGGGAAAATATCTCAGGAAGAAAGCAGGCATAGAGAGCAAATAAAATCTAAGTACTGCAGATATAAAGTTTATGATAGCATATACAACTTTGGATATTGGTGTTTTCCTTTTATTAATTCTAACGCAAACCCTCAATCATAACCTTCTTTTTAATTTGGTTTAGCACTTTTTCTTTTCTCTCAGGAAAGTGAAATGATCTTCTATGATATTTTATCTATTTTGTGTTTGTTTAGGCTTATCCTCCCATTTGAAAAATTATTGAGGCCCTATTTAGATATTAACCTACTTATGCAAACACCGTTTCCACAGTGTTGACTCACTCGTCTCCATATCACAGAGATTTATTGATTTCCATTGGTTGCAAACCAGACACTGTGTTTTCATTTACCAAATAGGAAATTTAACTGAAAGGTGAACAGTGGAGGCTCAAGTTGTTGCTTGTAGTGTTTAAGAGTTTCAGCTCTTCACCTGCCTTTCTTCAATGAGAAGACAGACAAATATATTTAGCCCATTCAATTTGTCCACTCATCTGATTTATTTATTTATTTATTTATTTTTATTTTAATTGTTGTTCTTGTCCAGTTTTCTGTCTTCTACTCCCATCCCAGCCCTCCCCAGCTCCCTTCCCATTTCCACTCTCCCCAGCTTTTGTCCATGTGTCTTTTATACTTGTTGCTCTAAACCCTTTCCCCTTTCCCTTGAAATTCCTATCCCTCTCCTCTCTTGTTCTCTATTTCAGTGTCTTTGGTTATATTTTGCTTGTTTGTTTTGTTGATTAGGTTCATGTTAAAGGTGAGATCATACGGTATTTGTATTTCACCTCCTGGCTTATTTCACTTAGCATAATGCTCTCCAGTTCAATCCATGCTGTCGTGAAGGGTAGGAGTGCCTTCTTTCTTTCTGCTGCATAGAATTCCATTGTGTAAATGTACCATAGTTTTTTTATCCATTCATTTACTGATGGGCACCTAGGTTGCTTAAAAGAGCATTCTTCCTTGTTGCAGAGAATGTGCTCATTTTGGGTTTTTCTAACCTAAGTCTTTGAAGAATGATCACCAAGTGATGGTCTGAAAGAAAATAAAGTTGATTGTGTGTTTTAAAAACAATTATCTGTGGCATTCATGAATACTATAACAGCATATAGTAAATAATGTAGAAGTCAGTATGTTACAGAGAGCAGAATATTGAAGAAAAGACTAAAATATGGTTATAGTCTCCATAAGGAGGATGCTGGCTAAGTTATATACTAGTTATAGAGAAACAGCTTCTTAGTGATCTAGAATGCAGTGTAGTAAACTTTAATTTGACTCCCCATGCTTTTTGCAATTTAGTCATTTATCTGCTTTTAAGATAATGTGCAAAAGGAATGAAAAACCATGATGGATAACAGAAGAAACACTACAAATTGTTAAAGACAAGACAGGCAAAAGCAGGATGAGGATCCTGGATGCAGTTTTTCAATGACTATCATGTAGATATAAAAGAACTATTATAGCAGTCAAGGAGAAAGAAGGAAAGAATAACAAACAGAAAAAAAAAACAAACAAACAGAGATCTCTACCAGAAGAGTCAAGGAATAAAAGGGAAATTCAGACATAGACTACAAATGCCAAATGATCATCAAGAAAGCACATCATCTGGCCAAGGAAGAAATGAAGGGAAGGTAGAAATAATGTACTGAAAATCTACCCAGAAGAGACCAAAGGGTGACAGAAAACCTGGAGGAAGAGCCCTATGAGAAAGAACCGTCAATTCTAGAAAGTGAAATGATATCTTCCCTGAACACACTGGAAAGAAATAAATCACCAGTGGTAAATGGGAAACTGACAGGATTATTTCAAGCCACAGAGACTGAATCTGTCGAAATCCTAACAAGAAATATGTCAACAAATGTGGCAAACAGAACAATGGGCTACAGATGGAACGCATCCTATATACACTCCAATTTTCAGGAAGGGAGATGCCAAGGAGGACAGTAACTGTAGGACCATCGCCCCGATTTCCCGTGCAGGTGAAGCGATGCTCAAGATGATACAACAAAGCCTCCTTTTTCCTCTTTTCTTAAAGTGTATTTTATTGATGATGCTATTACAGTTTTCCCCTTTTCCCTCTTTATTCCCCTCCACCCTCTACCCCCTCCCACCAGCATTCCCCCACTTAGTTCATGTCCATGGGTCGTACATATAAGTTCTTTGGCTTCTCCACTTCTTATACTATTCTTAACCTCCCCCTGTCTATTTTGAATAAGAAGCATGATGCTTCTCATTCCCTCTCCCTTTTCCCCTTCTATGGAGTGAGAAACCCTGGAGGTTCAAGCTGGATTCAGAAAAGGAAGGCGCATTCAAGCTCCAATTGAGAACATTTTGGATACCGGAGTGCTCCAAAGAATTTCAGAAGGAGGTCCGTCTATGTTTTACAGACTACAGTAAAGCCTTTGACTGTGTGGAATATAAAAAGCTCTGGGTTCCTCTGGAAAAAAAATGAGTGCCCCTCTGCACTTAGTTATCTGGATGTGTAACCCGTATTGTGGACAGGAAGCCACTGTCGGGACAGACTCTGGAGAGATGGAATCATTTCCTAAAGGCAAAGGTGGGGCCAGACAAGGGTGCGTTCTACCTCCCTATTTATTTCATGTATACACAGAACATTGTATGTATTTAAAAACTGGGTTAAACTTGGGGGAAGAAGCAGAAACATGGGAAAATATCAATAATTTAAGGTATGCAGATAACACCGTCCTACTGGTCAAGCCCAGCAAAGCTCTGATGGAAGTGAAAAAAGAAAGTTCCAAAGTAGAAGCAGAACTGCGTTTAAAAGTCAAGAAGACCAAACTCACGACTGCAGAAGAAATACACAACTTTAACATAGATAATGAAAGCATCAACGTTGTCAAACATTTTGATTACTTTGGGTTGGTCATCAATTCAAATGAAGAAAGCAGCTAAGAAATCAAGAGAAGGCTGAGACTTGGAAGGGCAGCAAGGGAAGAATTAGGGAATACAGCCAAGAACAAAGAGGTGTCAATGGAGACCAAGGCCAAGACCATCCAGATCCTTGTGTTCCCAACCACAATGTACAGATGTGAAAGTTGGATGGTGAAGAGAGCTGATAGGAAAAAAAATTTTTTTTTCATTGGATGCACGGTCTTGAAGGAGAGCTCTGTGGATTTTCTGGACCATCAGAAAGGTGAGCAAGTGGGTCCTAGAGCAAATCAGGCCCGAACCATCTCTGGAGGCAAAAATGACAAAACTAAAGCTGCCCTACTTTGAGCACTTTATGAGAAAGTAGGGTTCTTTGGGACAGACATTAATACTGGGAAAATTGAAGGCAGCAGGAAGACAGGAAGAGAAATGCGAGGTGGACTGAATAAGCCACAGGCATGAGTCTACAGGAGCCGGGCAGGCCTGTTGACGACAGGAGACTGTGGACATCATTCATTCATAGGGTGACTGGAGTCAGAGCCAACTCAACAGCGTGTGACACACACTCATCACTTACGAGTATTCCACTCCCCACCCCCAGTCTCTATGTTCTACTCAGAATAAATTTCAATTAAAAAAAAAGTCAAGTCTCTTCATGCACAAGACTCTGTGCCTACTGCACTCTTTGCATAGATCATTGTCACTGTTCCATCTGTTCCCCACTGTGTTCTCCCTGAGATCAGAAATCCAGTAGCTTCTCCACAAAGCCTTGATCAAATGCCCTATTTTGACTCCTGGGACACCGTGCTTCCCCTCTCCTGGCCTCCTGGCATTATAATGTAAGTTCTCGTTGAATTATGAGTTTCCCAAAGCCCGAGAAAGAAACAATAGTTGCCTTGCTCAGTGTTAAATAGGATCACACTGTTTATGTTTCACACTCCACCAAGAGGAAGCATTTCAGATGGACGACAGGGCATTAGAGAATTCATGTATTATGAAGATGTATAGGAAGTGCTGAGGAATAATAAGAATCTTAGGTTTTCTGGACAGAAAAAAGTTTGGTAAGTTAGGTATAACATTTACCTGAGGGTTATATTATAATGTACCATAAATGCCAATATAAACACTTTGAACTTAAACCTGCAGGCAGTGGTACAATTGAACACCATCAGACTGGGCAATGTGTTTTGAAATTCAAAACTAAAATCATAAACATGCTACATTTTGAAGTGTTCATGGATATAAAATGGAAAAAATTTAAAAACTACATATAAAGCAAAAATTACATTAATATTTATGTTAACATGAATATTTAAGAAGCAGAGGAAATTAGCATCAATGAAGCACCAAGTCTGTGACAGGTATTTCGTAATATATTGTCTTCTTAATGCTCCCTACTTCTTTCTGGAACAATTGAGTGTCTTTTTAATATGGGAAAATTGAGGTTGAGGGAGATTAGGAACACTGGCTTCACCAACTTCAAGTGCAGGCTTCCATTCTTCCTTATCCGTAAATGCCTAGAATGCATCCTAGAGCTCGTTACGGAGCAGTCTGATATTTTTATAGATTTAGTTTAACAAACATTTCACGCAGTCCCCAACAATTACAAAGGTGGGTAGGATGGTTTTCTTATTTCTAAAATATGGATAATATGTACCTTGGTTCAGGCAGCCATAAAAAATAAAATAAAATAAAACCCATAGACTCGGTGCCTTAAAAATATAATTTGTTTTATCCCAGTTCCGGAGGCTGACAGTCTGAGACTAGTCTTCAAGGCCAGCTCTGGTGAAGGCTCTCCGTGCTTCCGCCCAAGAAGGGTGCGCACCTTCTCACTGTATGCTCACATGGCGTTTCCTCCTTGCAGGTACATGGCCCCAGGCTCACAACCCATCCAACCCTATTTACTCCCCGCAAAGCCTCTCCTCAAAACACCATCACACTACGGGTTAAGGATTCAGCATATGACTTGGGGGAGGAGGATGCATTCTCTCTAAAATAATATAGAAAACTGTATGAAATTTATCTAAAGACACTGTACTGCTTTGGATAGTATACCCAAAATCTATGTCCTTCCTGGAACCTCAGGAAGATGGGATCTTATTTGGAAATGTGGTCCTAAAGATGTCATTAGTTAAGACGAGGTCTTACTGGAATAGGGTGGACCCTTAACCCAATATAACTAGTGTGCTTATAAGACGAGCAGGAGAGGCAGAGGCACACATCCACACGGAGAGCGAACTGCATACTGCAAGGGAGGCGGAGACTGGAGCGGTGCTCTGATGCTTCTATAAACCAGTAGCTGCTGGCTAACCCCAGAGGCTAAGACAAAAGCAAGGACAGATACTCCCCTGGAGCCTTCAGAGAGAGCATGACCCTGACCGTAACTTGATTTCACACTCTCAGCCTCCAGAATTGAGTGACAATAAAGTACCTTAGTTTTAAATCACCCAGTTGGTGGTAATCTGTCACAGCAGCCTTAAGGAACTAATACACAACTAAGTGGGCTCCTAAATTCAGTCTATGTCCATATATTGGCATAGCACGTACTAAAAATATATGGGTTGTTTGCCATAAAATCAACAGGGATAATGACAATTACTCTTTTTGTTATCTCTGCTCTTTACATCTCTATCCTTGATTATAAAATTCATATGCAAGAGCTACCATTTGACCTTATCACGACTATTGGATCTAAAGTGAAACATATCTCTTTCTAAGATGGAGAACATGGTTAAATAGTTTAAAATAGAACATAAAACATGATTTTTTCCCCTATTAAGCCCCAACTATTGGCTATTTTAACATTAAACTCCTTTCTTTAGCAAGTACCAATTTCCTCCAGTATTTTCAATACCGTAAGGATTCTTAAAATTAGAAAAGTAAAAAGCAACAAAATCAACACCTTTATTTATATGTTCTAAATTCTAAGCACTTGTGGTATCTTGACATATTTTTTTTCCTACATGCAGTGGAAGGAGAAAATAGAATTCTAGAGTTTTATCAACCCTTCCTTTAGCCTTCCAAGATGTTTCATGCGTAAAGATGTGGTAATGGTATTGAAAAACCACCACTTCTGTGTGTTTATATTTCATAGGAAAGAAGCTCTCTGAAAGGTTCAGTTTCAAATGAAGCAGCTCAAATTTAATTCCAGTCACCCACCTCTAAAAAGGTAATAAATCTGAGTGGATGGTGGGGTGAGGAGTCTGTTGGAATTCTCTGTACTGTCTACTCAATTTTTCTATAAACCTCAAAGTGCTCCCCAAGAGTCTTTTATTTTGAAAAGGTATTGGATGTCAGGATATATAAGCCCCAATTCAGAGCAATTAAATACTGCCCTCTCAAGTCAGGGCACAAAAATTACCAGTACTATTTTAAAGCTATGTGGAATATGCTATTGTGCAGCCATGTTGAGAAACCATGTCACGGATGACACTTGCCAGACACTATTTAACGGATCCCTTAGGTCACGAACTTGAAGATATGTAAGGCATTTTGTTTCTGTCTTTGTGTAACATATACCTGTTCTACCACTTGAACAGCTCATGGTTTGCAAACCATATGTTTAGCAAATGAATAGATACATTTACAAGTGTCGTAGATTTGATGAAAGTCACTTTGGACCCTTATCTTTCCTTGGAAGCAATTTTCCTCGATATCACGTTTCAGTTGCTAAAAGAAATGGCTTACTAAGTTGAGATTTTCCAGTAGATGATGGACCGAACGCAGCACAAGTCTTATCGATAGTCACTTGACTGAGGAGACTTGGGATAGAAAAACGTACATCTTTCTCAGGATGGTTTCTTTAAAACTATTAAAAGGTCTGGCTTCTTTGAGATGTGGAGCTCACCAATATTGCTGTATGAGTGAGTGGAGGAGAAAGACAAAAACAGCATTTACACAGTTGCTAATATAAATACTCCACTGGGGAAAGACTATAGTGCTAATAAAATGTTTGTTTAAAAATATGACATTTTTATATATTAAAATAAAAATTTTGATTATATAATAACAAGGTTTTACTAGACATAAAACATAAAAAACCTTGAAATAAAGCTAAGTAATAAGTTTAATTAAATCTAATAACCTTGTTCTAAAAATAAAATATGACTTTATGGAGCAATATAAAAGTCAATTTTATTAATTGCAGAGATAATACATGATTCCAAATGTGAAACAATGTGTTATAAGTGACCCAATTCTTCCAGATTAATCTAAATATTTATATAATTCTCTAGTAAATGCCATTTTGAAATTTCTTTAGAGTTTTTTCAAAGTGATTCAATAGTTTATCTGGAAGATAAAATGGTCATGGTCACCAATGAAAAAAATGTGACTGCTAAGATGACTTCTTAATAACCTCCCTTTTTGTTTTTCTTTAAAAATCTGGGGTTAAGGGTTAAACGTTTTTGTAAAAGTTGAATTTCTAGAGACACACACTAAGTTCAGGCCAAGACAGATTATTAAAGTAAAATCTTATTTATTCTATCCTGGTTAGTGTGGCTCAGTGGATTGAGTGCTGGCCTGAGAACCAAAGGGTCACGGGTTGGATTCCCAGTCAGGGCACATGCCTGGGTTTTGGGCCAGGTCCCCAGTTGGGAGCATATGAGAGGTGACCACACATTGATGTTTTTCTCCCTCCCTTCCCCTCTCCCTAAAAAAAAAAAAAAAAAATCTAAAAACTTTTTAAAAATCCTATTTATTCCTCTAGGTATTATCATTATTTTTCTAATTTGTATATATTTTCCACAAATTTCATTGAACGCTACCAAAGGACTTCCACAGCAGAGCTACTAGGGAGACTGGTGCTCAGAGAGAAGAAATGAGGCCATGAACTACGTCAAGTTGACCTGTGAAAACAGACCCTGTGGGTATGGGGGCGGTTGCCTTTGGACACACTTGTTTTCTCTGCTTCCTTCAGCAAATGCAGATAGGGAAGAACTGGGGGGAGTATAACGCAAGAGACGCTGGACTGGAAACCTGTGGCTTTGGATTTCCTCCCAGCTACAGCTCTTGCTTTATCTTTCTGGCCTCAGCGTCACTGCCGCCAACGAGAGCACTGGGAGTCTGTAAGTCCGCATGTGTGTGCCGTCATCATGAATGATGCCATTCGCCTCCTTCGAAGTTGGGTTTCATGATAAGCCAGATAGAATGACTTTGGCATTTAGATTTATTTAATGATAGCATAAATACTGGTTTGAACTATATTTCAAAGTTTCTATTACATGGAAGCCTGAAATATATAGCAGTTTCTGTGAACGTGTGAGCATTTTTCCCCATTCTAGATACTAAAGAACCAGTTAAGTATCACTGGAATGAGAGCGGCAGTGTAATTCATTCTGAAAAAAAAATCTGACTTACAAAATTGTAATGCATTATTGATCTCTCTGGGCATTTATACAATTGGCTATAGAAGCAGAATTGCCAGTGACAGGACAGCAGCAAGATAGTCAAGATATATATATATATATAGTCAAGAATATATATATATATATATATTCTCATATATATATATGAGAATACAGAAGACCAGTGCTCTTTGAGTCAAGCAAAATTCAAATACAATTAATTTTTTTAAATTGGGATTTGGGTGGATAAGTCATCTACCTTCAGCCTCATGATACAAAGGTGAAGAAAACTGACCTTGAAATTTCCAGTCACAGATGACATTAAAAATAATAATAAAGAAAAAATATTTGGCATTACCTCTTTCTTATGTGTGAAATATTTTATAAAATACCACTTGTGATGACTGCCTAGTATTTTATCATATGCCATGCCAATAATGTATATGTATAAATCTTATTATGGTCCTCTGGAACACTTTTAATTCCCTGCTATTAAAAAAAAAATGGAAGGTCTTTTATAGAAACACTCATCCATATTCAGAGAAGTTTCTTAAAATAAATTCCTAAGTAACAAAATGAATAAAAAATACTGTTATTTAAGAATAGAATCGCCCCACATGCTGTCAATGGAGAGATCTGCCTTTTTAAAAATAAATTGTTTAATAAACCATTAGGGGGCAAAATCCTGATGGAAACATGAAGAGCCATGCTGTCGCTTCCATGGGGTACCTGAGCTGCGCCACTGCCCTAGTGCCAGAGGTAAAGGGGGGACTGGGAGAGAGCATGGGGAAAGGTGAGGTGAAGGTCTTGCTCCTGGAGGACTAAGAATGGCAGTAGGAGTTAAGGGAACTATCCGACTGGAGAGTTTTTCATCAATGACCTGCTTTGCAAAGCCTCTCCCTCATGCCTATTAATGAATCTTATTTGATATTTTTGTTGACTGAGTAGTGGATTTCTATTTCCTCTTTGAAAGATGAAGGAATCAGGACTCAGAAAAGTCAAAGGTCAAGGACGGCGTAAGTAATTAGAGTATGACCGCTGCTCTCCCCCTGTGACGGCAAAGGTTCAGTTTTTTGTGATGTGACTCTCTACCTTACTCCTCTTACTTTATGTTAAATTCACAGTTGTCACTACCAAAAGGAATCCACATTTACAATGCCCACAACTTTTAACGCACTACTTAGCATTTAATAAATGGAAGTTACTATTATCACTAAGTGGTTGGCCTACACTCCGGCTGCCTTCTTTTATTGCATTATTCCATCCTCATAAAAATATGCTTTGGTATATTTACTTTAATATTCTAAATCAAGATACTGTGAGTTCAAAATAAAGGTTATGTGCTCTTGCTTACACAGCTGAGTACGAATAGAAACTCATATTCCTCCCACTATGTTGTGAGGTCTCTCAAGTGCTAGATCAGCAAATATTTTTTTAAAACTTTTTAAAGAATCAAGAGGGGATGGCAATGGGGAAGTTTAAGAGGCAGCAATAAGGAACCTCATTGTTGAAAGAGCTGTTTTTTTTTTTCCCTTTAAGTATATTTTATTGATTATGCTATTACAGATGTACTGATTTTTCCCATTTGGCCCCCCTCCACCCAGCAACCTCGACTCCCTTAGGCAATTCCCCCACCATTGCTCATGTCCATGGGTTATGTCTGTAAGTTCTTTGGCTACTCCACCTCCTATACTGGACTTTACATACCCATTCTGTAACTACCTATTTGTACTTCTTAATCCCCTTACCTCTTCTACCTCTTCACCCATTCTCCCACACCACCCTCCTGTCTGGCAACCATCTGTTTACTAACTTCCTTTCTCTTGCTGCTTTTAAGATTCTCTCTTTATCTTTAACCTTTGATATTTTAATTATGATGTGTCTTGGAGTGGGCCTCTTTGAATCCATCTTGTTTGGGACTCTCTGCAGCTTCCATGACTTGCATGTCTATTTCCTTCACCAAATTAGGGAAGTTTTCTTTTACTATATTTTCAAATAGATTTCAAATTTCTTGTTCATATTCTTCCCCTTCTGGCACCCTTATGATGCAAATGTTGGATCTCTTGAAGTTGTCCCAGAGGCTGCTTATATTATCCTCATTTTTTTGGATTATTTTTTCTTCACGTTGTTCTGCATGGTTGTTTTTTGCTTCCTCATGTTCCAAATTATCTATTTGATTCTCATCTTTATACATTCTCCTGTTGTTTCCCTGTAATTGTTCTTTATTTCAACTAGTGAATCCTTCATTTCTGACTGGATCTTTTTTATTCTGCCGAGGTCCTCACTAAGTTCCCTTAGCGCCCTTATAACCAGCATTTTGAACTCTGTATCTGATAGATTGCTTATCTCCATTTCATTTAGCTCATTTTCCAGAGTTTTGATCTGCCCTCTCATTGGGCCATGTCTCTTTGTCTCCTTGTTTTGGCAGCCTCCCTGTGTTTGTTTCTAGTATTAGGTAGCACTCCTCTGACTCCCTGTCTTGGTAGCATGGACTAACATAGTAGGTGTCCTGTAGGGTCCAGTGGTACAGCCTCCCCTATCACACAAGCTAAGCGCTAAAGGTGCACCCTTTGTGTGGGCTGAATGTACCCTCCTTTTGTAGTTGAAGCTTGGTTGCTGTTGGCAGGTCAAAGAGCCTTTTAACATTGCAACTTCTTTCTTTTTTAATTTTTACACTTTTATATCTGATGCCTGCATTCTGATATAATAAAAGGTAAATACAAAAGAAAAGGAGCTCCTTATAAACCTAATATGTGCCAGTGACTAGAACCCAGACCATCATTTTCTTTTTGGTAATTAACCTCATCGAAATGCATAGCAAGCTAGGAGACCATAGGTGGCTTGCCAAGAATCACACAGCTTTTCCATACTGAATGTAATATTCAAACTCAAAATCGACTACTTCCTAGGCCAGCACTCTTTCAGCTTTCCTATTTGTGCTATGATAACATCAGGGAAAGTTATGACTACTGCAAATGGTCTTACTTATCTCTCCCCCTGCAAAGTAAAATTGGCCCTGTTTTAAAGTCATCCAAAGAGAAAAGGGAGGAATGATACCATCACCGGGCATCTGCCTTCCCCAACATGAGGAAGTTTGCTCACAATGAATGTATGATAGTTGACATCCATCTGCCACCGGGAAGCCCTGCATTAATAAAGACCTGAAGATCTGTAACTTGCCTGGAGGCTTAAGTGGTTAATATAGAAGTCATTATTTCATGGAGAAAGAGATGCTCTATTCAACCAGTGCATCGAATTTATATATCTGAAGGACACATTACACTGGCACCCAAGGGCAAAGCGAAACGGTTCAGTAAAAGAGTAAAAATGCCACTGCAATTTTCAGAAGATAAATCAAGCAAATTGTTCTATTACCCATTAAATTTTAGAACTGGTGTTCAAATTGGGGAATAATTCAGAATATCTAAGATAACAGAGCAGAAAAAGGAGCATAACCCTTTTGCCCTTCTATTCTATTTACCAGTATCAGAGTTTCCCACAATCAGCAAGTCCCTGCTTCAACAGAGCTTGCAAACAAAGAAAGGCCTGTGGACTTCAGGAATGAGAGCACGGAACCTGAAATATTAATTCAGGAACTGCAACCTGCCAGACCAAAGGCAACACAGATGGGTTTTATTGACCTACTTTGTTGACCTACGTAAGGTTGGCATAGTCAATATTTTAAGATGCATATTTTGCAAATAAAAAAAAAGATTCCATGAAAGGAATTTGAATGGTCAACTTATTTTTTCAATTCTAGCCTCAAATCCAGGGTCAGCCAATTGGGAGGAGTCTAAGAGTAGCATGCTAGTTATTTTGTTTTCCTTTTCTTTCTTCTTTTTTAAAACTGTATGTTCACCCTGTTTTTCTGTTCAACCCCTTTCTCCTATCCCTACTTTTGGGCAGCTAATTCTTTCTAGAGTAGAGATGAGATACAAAGAAGAGTTCAAAATACTTTTTCCGTGAGCTATTATAATTTTTATTGAAGACTTCTTAATTTGGCAAATATTGAAACACTGGTTCTTATTAAGGTGAATGGTTTTATAGGTTCCTTAGCCTTCCCCAGGCCCCTAACCCTGACTGTAATTGCTCAGATGGCTGCTTATTAATCCCAGGTACAGACCAACCCATGCTCAGTCACCTTGCTCATCCACACAGTATGCATGGCCTTGCTCCATTTCAAGGTGAGATAGATCTGACTCTTGCAAACCCCCTCTCCAGTGAAGAGAAGTTTGTACTAGAGCTCCCCCTCAATAGGCCCCTCCCTCTCTTTGCTGTTCTTCTACTTCAACAACTTAGTGTTTCATCTTCTCACTATTCACATGTTTAGTAGTTGCTTGAAATGGCATAACTTGACTCTCAAATTCCAGCTAAGTTGTTCTCAGAAGACCCCCTCACTTGACTCAGAAGAGGAGGGAATACAATGATGATTTTCTTCAATAAAATGTTCTCTCCAATCTCCATCCTTTATTAATATAAATAATAGCACCTAATTCTGAGTGGTTTTCCCATGTTAGGCACTGTTATAATTAGCATACTAATTTAACAATCAGGATAATCTGAGGAAGTGGGTATGGGCATTATACCTATTCTACAAACATGAAAACTGAGGTTTTGCAAATGTGAGTGAATTAATGAAGGCCACTGAGTTCATAGAGTAACAGAGTGGGTAATTCAATCTGCAGCTAACTCATCACAACATACTGATCAGAATCACATTCCTGTACTGGTTTTTTTTTTTTTTTTTTTTTTGCCTCCAATGCCCATGGATGATCATCTGGTATTTGCAATTATTTTATATTCTAGGAAATAAAATGAACACATAGTGTGATCCTACTTTTTAAAAAGATATTTTATTAAGAGCACTTAGGATTATTTTCTTTAATCAGCATGAAATGAGAGTATTATTATTATTCCCAATTTATAGCTGAAAAACAAGACCTAAGAGAGATGCAACAGCTTGCGAAGCTTGAGAGTGAGGAGGCGGTGGAGCTGAGGCGGTGGAGCCGAGGCTTGGAGCCTGGCCGTCTGATCGCACAGCTCCTCACCCCGTTCTTCACTGCCTCCTCCTAGAATGCCGAGAAGTCATTGATTTAGGACAATACGTGCAATGAGTTCTTCCACTGTCCCTCAGAAAATTTAAGAGTCCATTAAGATGTAGTGAATATATCAGTTTTATTTCAAGCTTTAGTTCAATTATATGAGAGCAGGTTATATAAGAAACGGAAATCTTTATTGGACTACTGAGGGCAAGGTGAAAAGTATATTTCAGTGTATCATATATATATGGTATAAATATATCTACATGATTAACTGTTTTAATAAGTTTTATAATGATCATTATTGTAACGCATGGCATTATCCTATATCATATGATAAAACATTGTTTTGGAATATTTTATGTTATTGCAGCAGCTAAGTCCTCCAAAACAACAGGACATCATATTAGTCCGTGAATTAGAATTGCATTAATTGTTCAGTGACTGCCTGCCTCTTACATAACAACTGGCATTCGGTAACTTAGCCATATTTATTTTGCTGCCGTGGTAACCTTGGAAAATACAGGTATAATACTGAACATGTCCCTGTGGCAGATGCTGTTGGCTGCCCACTCTCCAACCATTTCCCTCCTAGTTTCTTGCCATCAGAAACTGATGGGAGTCAGGATTCAATTAGAGAAACATTCTAGGGAGGTACGTGTGAATCATGATTGGTATAACATATACACCTTTCTTTCGTAAAGATACCCATGGCCTTATGATACAGTTGGGTCAGCGTAAGGAAGATAATCTCTTCTATGAAGATTTGAGATAGATTTTTCTTTCATCCCAGCAAGGAAGGACCACTGGGAGACCTCTGTCCTTTTTTCCTGTTTGAACATATCTGTTCGAACATATCTGTTTGAGAAAGTGGCACTGTAGGTGAGGCAGCATCCTTGTGACTTCTAGGCAAGAGCCTCAGCATGATGATCACCCTGAGCACAGTATAGGAACATGACAGAAGGACCCAGGCTCTTGATTAAGCTACTGCATGAATTTGGAATCACCTGACTGCTTCTTTCTTGGTTTATGGTAAATTCATTGTCTTTATGGATTTACTCATCATGATCCTAGCATGTATACTGTTACCTGCAGATGAACGCTCTGACCCACCCCTTAACTTGTGGAAAGTCAAATAATAGCCCCTCGAGATGTCTACATCCCATTCCCAGAACTTATGAAACTCTTACTTTGCATGGCAAAGGGGGCTTTGGAGATGTAATTAAGGTGAGGAACTTGAGATGGGAGAGGATCTTAGATGGTCTAGGTGGGCCCAATCCACTTATGAATCCTTAAAAGTGAAGAATCTGCTCCAGGCTATAATCACAGGGAGATGTGAGGAAAACAGAAAGATCTGCCAGATGCAGGGTTGCTGGCCTGGAAAAGGGAAAAAGAGGTCCAAGAGGCAAGGAGCTTGGACAGCCTCCAGCAGCAAGAAAAAGTAAAGAAATAGATGCTTGCCTTGAGGATACAGGAAGGAGCACGCCCTTGCCACCACCTTGATTTTATCCTGATGAGACTCACTAGGTTCAGGAGTTCCAACCTACTGAACTATAAGAGAACATGTGTGTGTTATTTTAAGATACCAAGTTTGTAGATACGTGTTATGTCAGCAAATATAATACTAACAGAATTGCTAACGCTGAATAGTTTCACTGTGGGGAAAAAAATACATCAGGATGGTACTCAGAAAGGATGTGGGTCAGTAACTACCTAATGGTCATGGGATCATCTTCAGAATTGGAAACATAACCATCACTCTTTTAAGCCATGGATACGGGATCTGTAGTGGATAGCTATACCCTTTTAACAACAATTTGCAAAGGCGATACAAAGATGTTAACCTTCAAATAAGAGTCTCCCAAAACCACCAGCGTCAAAGATAATTTTGCACTCAGCTGAAACATGGGAAATAAAATTAGTATGGCTGACGATCTGCAGACAGGTGAATTTATCTTTGTTAAACATTCATGATGGCACTAATAAACTTGATCCTTGAGCATGGTTTGGGGTTCAAGGGCACATCAATCATGGATTTTTATTCTGGCTATACCTGATAGAGCAGTCTCACTTGCAACAAAGCATTTCAGCTCTATGCCTCAGTTTCTTCATCTGTGAAATAGGTTGGTGTTACCAGCAAGGGTTGTGGTTATAGCTACCTAAGATAATGCATATAAAGTAGCTGATGCATAGTAACTTCTTTACCTAAAATTCTCCTCTTAAGCAATGACTCAAGTAATTTTTAAAACAATTATATGAACTTTTTTTCCCAATCACATCTAAATAGAGGGCCAGTAGATGAACAGAGAGATCACCCTCTCTCCTCACAAACTCTCCTATTGGCTACTCAGTTACTTCTATGAATTCCGTGTAATGTTAAAAAATATTTTGTTCTCCTGGCTGGCATAGCTCAGAGGACTAAGTGCCAGCCTGTGAATGATAGGATTGACGGTTCGATTCCCAGTTGGGCACATGCCTGGGTTGCAGGTCAGGTCCCCGGAGAGAGGGCCATGCAAGAGGCAACCACACATTGATGTTTGTCTCCCTGTCTTTCTCCCTCCCATCCCCCCTCTAAAAATAAATAAATAAAATATTAAAAAATATTTTGTCCTAAAAAATAAATGTTAATTGACCTTTAAAATGATGATTTCTTGAATTTACGGAGTGTGTGTATCCTTTGGAGAATATAAAGATGTCTTACGTAGCATAAAGCGACTTATGCAATCTAAAATTTACTCATTGAAAGGGGTTTGTAGCGTCTTTCTATACGGCACGTTTTTGGTGATTTAGAAGACAAACAGTGCTAGGTTGCCTTGTACAGACACAAACACACACAGTCCTTTTCTTTGTTAAATTTTGGATGGCTAAGAAGATAGTCAAGTGTGTGAAACATTATAGAAAAATGTTTCAGCCTAATCAAATAGATGAAAATAAATACGATGATAATCCTGAGTCATCTTGGAAAGACAAAATATAGGTGGAGATTATTGTAAGCTAAGTGCCAAAAGAGACATGCACAGCTATTCACTGACTTTTGGAATAGGAATAGGCTCCTGTTCTTAATTAATTCTTGCTTTTTTTTTTTTGCTTTCTTTTAAAAAAAATTACTTTCTGTTTTGATGTTATTAAGTTTATTCTTAATTATTTTTGTCTTTTAACTGTCACTTCTCTCTCCTGTCAGAACATCTGCTAGTCATCATTTACCTCCCTTGCTAATCTGATGTCACTTACTTTCATGTCACCGCTCAAAATAATCACAATAGCTTTGACTGCCTGTAAAATAAGAAGAAATAGGCTCCGTGAGAGGCTAGAACATTCTCATAAAAGGCATTGGCAAACTAGCTCCTCAGAAGTCTGTCTCTCCCCCTTTGCTGGGCCATGCGAATGTGTTGAACTGGAGTTGTCCATGCAGGTCATTCAATCTTTTCCATGCCCAACACTGAGGCAGATTCTCAGGCTTTGCCAGCTCCTCTCCTGATCACAAGTTACGCTGCAGTGAAGCCCAATGGGGGCACTTGCCTCAAGGTCCATGCCTACCTTGCAGGCAGGAGACCTGTAGAGCCCTGTAGCCAGTTGCCAGGGAGCAGCGGATGAGGAAATGGGAGAACTGGGCTCCTCAGTCCTCCCAGCTTCTCACTAATTAACCTCTCACTAATTAGAAATGCCATTTTTAATTACCATCATTCCCCTCTTGAAATGTGGTGAAAGCTGACTCTGTAAGGCTCTGGGGTTCCGTTATGTTACAACAGCTGTAAATTACCTAGGTGATTAATATGGCGTCTTCTGACACCCCGGGAGGCCCGCTCTCCCTGGGGAGCAACCATGTCAAACAAGAGCTCAGCATCTTGGGATGGAGCACATGTTTTCAAGATCTAACTTAATAAAATGATCTGAGACAATGAGAGCCTTGCTCTGAATCTGGTGGGCCAGATGGCTCTCAGAGAAAGGCTGGGCCTCACCTGGCGCAGATGGCAACCTTGACCTTCCTGAAATGCTGTCACGTGATGACAGCCCATTGTCATCCTGGCCTTAAACACCTTTGTGCTGCCTGCCTGGTATGATTTTTGTCCTCCGGGGAAGGCACAGGGGTGTACTCTGAGTGATACGCCTTGTGCCTATCTTTGCCAGCTCACTGTGTACCACGGTCCGCCTTCTTCATGTCCTCCATTCACACGTGTCTTCCAATGGAGAATCCCAAGTTCTCACCCTCCCTGGCCTTTTAACCATTGCGTTCTCTCATGTGGGAAGCTCCACCTGCCCCTCGGCATGTTTAGCTCCCGCCTAGCCTTCTAATTTCATCTCAGGAAAGTCTTCAATTCCCAAATTGACCAATTCCCACTTTATTGTGCTCTCATGTTTACCCCTTTCATAGCACATGCAGGAGTCAAAAGTGAAGACCTATTTTGGCTATTTGATTAATTTTTGCTTTCCAAATCAATCATAAGTTCCACATAGCCAGAAGCCAGAACAGCTTTGGTTCTGGTATTTGTAGGATGAATGTTCTGTTTGGCATACAGCTTAGGCTAAATTAATATTGTTGAATTAATTAGTGACTTAATAATTTGAATGCTCACCCAATTGCCACAGTGTTCTCCTGCCATCAGCATTCGAGGAGACAAAAGGCATTTATGACTTGTCTGTCCAATCATCAGAGATTGCCTTTTCCATATAGGTGCCTTCCAGAGGTTTTGTTTTCCTGTTACTGTTGAGGATGTTCAAATATTTTTCCATTGCTTTTCTTGTTCTTTTCAAATCTGAGTTCAAATATGTTTGGGAAATCAATATTTTTTTTTGCTAGGTGTATGGGCTATAATGTAATAATTGAAGTATAGGAGATGGTTTTATGGTTACCTAATTTGGATAAAAATTATCTTCCTCCCACTGTAAACTTATGAGTGCTCAGCATCCCAGTTTCCTGATCTGTTAAAAGGGAAAATTATATGGTAAAGGTGTTTATCCCATGAAAAAAATATACTATAAACAAGTGACAATAGGTCCAACATTCAGCAAAGTGCCTGATACATGAGTGTTCAGCAAATCCCATTCCCTGGAGAAGGAGAAAAGAGGCTCAGACCAACAATCTACATCAGCCGCTGTGGTAGGAAGATCACTACCCCCAGCCCACACCCTAATCCATGGAATCGGTGAATATGTTGGGTTAGTGGGCAAGGGGGGACTTAGGTAGCTACTTGGCAGGCCTTGAAATAAAAAGATTGTCTTGGATAATGTAGGTGGGCTGAATGTAATTACAATGGTTCTTTTTATGTGGAAGAGGGAGGCAGAAAAGTCAATGCCAGAGTGATGTCATGTGAGAGAGATCATTGGCTTTGAAGATGGGTAGGGGGCCATGAGCCAAGGGAAGTGGGCAGTCTCTAAAAGCTTGAAAAGTCAAGAAAAAGGATCTTCTTCTGGTGCCTCCAGGAAAAACACAGCCAGGCCAAAACTTTGATTTTTGGCCTGAGACCCGTTTCATCTTTTTGATCTCCAGGACTGTAAGATAATGAGTTTGCTTTGTTTTAAACCATTATGTTTGTAGTATTTTGTTCCAGCAGCAATGGAAACTAATACAATCATTAGCATCATTAGCATCAATAGCCTCTCTCTTGCTCCCCCATATATGTGTGTGTGTGTGCGTGCGTGCGTGCGCGCACTTATATGTGCATTTATAAATACATATTTATAATCCCAAACACACAAACACAAAGAAAACATATCTAAGTGGTGGAAGGACACTTAGATTGTAAAACAAAATGAGAAGTACTGGTGCTAGGAACGGGTGTGATGCAGAGTGAACCTACTCTCCCGAGCAAGCCCGAGCCTGCATCACTGTCGTTAGACTATTCGCTGTGGCACTAATTTTCTAGTGGCATCACTTTCCCATTATCAACCTCATTTCCTTTACCAGAAGGGGCTTGCTTCCGCCTTAGAGGTGAGTCTCAGCTGCAGAAATGTGCCCTTCATACTGGAGCGGTCACAGTGAGCAGAAGGCAGATGCCATTAGCTGGACACATCTGCTTTCCAGGTGTCGGCGAACTCTATACTTGGCTGTTAGGTGCAAAGTGACACGTGCCATCAGTGAATAAATAGACCGGAGAGAATTAAATAGAATTGATGCTGGCCGGATGTCAGTCTCGTATTCTAAAAGACAAAAGAATGATAATAGATGGAGGGGGATTTACCCTGCTCAACCTTATTGAATAATTTCATTCTTCTCTTGGTTGCCTGCAGATGGAGAATTTTAGACACAATTCAAGGTTTGAGGGGCACAGTGGCTGGAGTACACTACATGATCAATAAGTGTTTATTAAACTAATATACTTCGAGTCTTTTATATAATAAAAAACTGGGTTGGGGAAAAAGAAAACATTGGATATAATAAGCATCTTCTTTACCCTTTTTATTTCTATGTTTTCTCATATTTGTGACTTTTATTATAAAAACAAATTCAGATGTTGGATCTGGGTTTATAAATGCAATTTGACAATTTTCTATATGATTAATTTTATTAGATTTTTATTTTTTGCTAAATATACTTTCTTAAATATAGTTTTCTCTGTATAAATTAGTTTTTAACCAAAAACATTCTATATTTTCAGATGGCATTTTTATAGCAGTGTGGCTTCTTTTGGGAAATATAAAATCACCTCACCCAAATCATATGGTAAACAGTACCAAATGGAAAAGAAAAACTTGAACGCACTAATCTCATCATTCTAAGTAACCAATTATTTTTCTATATTTTCTGATCCCCAAATAGTTAATACAATTATAACCGAAGAACAGCTTTGAATATTTTATTTTCTAAGAATTTCCTATCAGAAACTTCAAACATATAGAAAATTTGAAAGAATTTTATAGTAAATACATGTTCATACTATCTGGATTCTATTATTAATATTTTGGTTTAGTTGTGTTAAAAACTGTTTATTAATCCATCCACCATAGGTTCAAATCTATATATTCTCCTCTTCTGATTTTGTAGTGTTTTTCCATGTAGGTGCAATTTCTTCACTATCATTTATATTTGTGTATAAGTGGCTTTCTTATTAAGTAAACTCGAATTTTCTTTTAAATTTTTATCATAAATGATGTATTGAATTTAGGAATAATTACATTTACACATGGAATTACTTTTCAATTATACCTAATAAATATTTATCCAGAACCAATTATGTGCCAGTCATTGTTAGGAGCTGTGCTCTCAAGATGAGTAAAACAGCCCTTTCCATCAGGAGACCCTGACTGGCAGGCGCGATCCCCATTTCACTGTATTACTTCATATAAGACAATAGGATCATTACCGCAGTAGAGGTATGTACAAGGTTCAGGTATAAGCCAGAAAACAGTATCATTAACCTTTTCTGGTCTGACTACAGAGAACTTCACAGGGAATTTAACATCTTTTTCTAAAATTAAATGCCCTGGGGTGACACTGGTTAACAGAATTACATAGCTTTCAAGTGTACAGTTCTATAACACACCATCTATATATTGCATTGCGCGTCTATCACCCAACCAAAGTCAAATCTCTTTCTGTTACCCTGCACTCAAGATCTTAATTTTGTAAAATGCAGTGGCAAAAATGTTTCCTTCCCTACCCAAATAGTGATCTGCATTCCCCACCCCACCTCACCTTCATTCTTGTTTAAAGTACTACAGTTGATTCAATAATCCATGGGTTAAGCAGTTCCAGCCACAGTCCCAGCTTCAGAAGGTAAATGAGAATCTGTCCGAGCCAATCAGGATGGGCAGTTTCCATCAACAATGATAGACTGAGGTCCTGACATGTATTGCAATTCTGGACAATGAGACCTGATTAAAAAGTTGCTAAAGAGCTTCTGGGGAAGGTTTCCCTTACTGTAATATTCAAGAAGGAATGGCTTCTTGTTGGTGGCATATGGCACTTGGAACTGGAACATGCATCTTGGGACCTTAACAAAACCTTGTTTCTACCTTCTGCATATTCTCCCTAGGAAAGGGGTAGGAGTCTGAGTCCTTGATGATGCCCATGGAATCAACATAGTTTAACCAATTCTGTAATACTGACTACTTCTAGCCTTACTATTATACACCGTAACACACCTCTTTGTTGCTTAATACATTTAGAGTTGGATGACTGTCACGCCGCATGTAAAAGTCATCTACTCAAAACAAATGTATGTTTAATGGGTAGAGAAGAGTTTCGCTGGTATTCTAGGGAGTATGCTAGACAGAAGGATGCCAGAAACCAAAAGAGAAAGATCAGTTTATAGAAATGTTAAATGGCCCTCCATGCCTTAGTCTCTAAAATGGAAAGCGGGCAGAGAGAAAAGAAAGAGGGGAGTGGAGGGCAAGAATCATTATTCCAGTACACGGTAGGGTGCAGCTTGCCGGCACATTCATATGATCAGAGGTAAAATACATCTGGCTTGGGGCTTCTGAAATAGCCTACTATCTTGAAAACGACACAATTATTGCCCTCATGATTTTTCTTTAGCCTGAAATTTTCAGTGTTATTACAGCTCTGATACCAGATCATAAAATGTTAAATGAGTGACTCAGTAATTTCTTCTTCAAAGGAGAGTACATTCTTATCATATTAAGCTTACAAAATCTGCATACACTCTGCCTATATAATCCATCAGGATGACATGATCACTGAGCACTATTTTTCCCAGAAAAATACCAAAGGATAATGGAGAGCAATATTCTATAATACAAATATCATCACAAAGAGGTAGACAGAGGTCATGGATCAAGTTCCAGGCCTTCTATATATTTGTATGATCTTAGTCAAGCTAGTTAGATGTCCTGTATTTTATTTCTTTATTGAAAAAGTATTGGTTAATATATTCCCTTGGGGAAAAAAGGAGTTCGTGAGAAAATGGTGCACACAGGTTAGGTGGTATCATTGATATGCTGGCCTTTTCATTGTTTTTCACTCTTTGTCTCAATGAAAATGATGAATTAATGGGATCACATCAGAGTAAAGATATTGCCTTGGGGAAAAAAAAAACAAAGCACACCACCTGAATACAACAGATATCAGACCAGATATCTTTGCACAAATTCACGTCTGATGGTGCTCACTGTGTGGCAACCGCAGTGTGATGAAAAATAATGTACAACAGACCTGAGTTAGAACTCAAGATCTACTTTGTAGAGGAAAAATAACATTGTTTACTTAACAAATCTCTGCCTCAATTTTGACATGCTTAAGAGAAGACATGCTTTATTGATGCTTAAAGGTGATTATCTATGGCAAGCTCTTTTCACAAGTAGATGTTCAAGTGGTCTGATCAAGGTTAATCTCAGAGTTCGAAGAGCAAACACTGGAATTCAATGTACAGCTCACAAACACTGTCTCAGAAAGTCTGAGATGAAGGTAAGCAAGCAGGTAGAGCTGACCAAGCATCCTGAGCATGAGTGGGATATTTTTTTTCAGTTCTATTGTAGCATTTTCCCTTTTTTAAGAAGTATGCTATTTGTATCCTCCTGGTTTCAGATGAAAAAATAAAACATAGGGAGTTCAGTGACTTGACAGAATTGTAATAATACAATTACATACTTATCAGAGAGAATCATTGTTTAAGAGGTGGAGATGAGAGAGAGAGAGATTACTCTTACTGCTTTCAAGTTTCTTGCCAAGAGAATTACCCATAGAAAGTTCTGTTTAAAAGCAATGAGAAGCCCCTCCTAGCTCCTACTTCCTTTTCAAGTAGCTTTGTCAAATACCTCTTGGGATGAGATCTATCTGTTCCAATAGGAAAATAGCCATGTTTCTTGATCTTTGGGAAAATGTTCTCTATGTGACTTGATGTATCAACATGGCTTCAAGAATTTCAAAACCTCTGTGAACATAACAAGAAAGCTGTGTATGTGTGTGTGTGTGCATGTGGGCGGGGCTTTCCATTCCTCACTGCCCATATAGCGTTTCCACAGGCATATTATGGCCTAAGCTAAAAAATATTTTTCCTATTTTCCCTGATAGAGAGTAAGTATATCACCATTTTTAGCTGATATTTTTGTATAAAAATAGCATTTTTTAGGACTTGGTTTCTGTGTTTGAATTCTGTCTGCATTTTTCCCACTTTCGTAGGCCAAATAAATCACCAACAATATTGCCTGTAGAAATCTACTTATTGCTAGTCAATCCTTCGCCTTCTTCCACAGAGGATTTGAGGTCGCCTTCGGGTTATTTTAAAAGGAAATATAATTTAACTACGGGCAAATTATTGCATCTCTGAAATGTACTGAAGTTACCTTGTTATCTAAATAGTCAACACAGTATGTTCCAAAGGAAATTTCTCGAATGCCTGCAATGTGCTAGGCATTGTGCTCAAAAGTAATGCCTGGTAAATCTTAAGGATCTTAGTGTCAGTTACCAAGTTAAATACTACTTATCACATAGAATACTCTTAAAAACAGTTGAGCTGAATGCATTTATTCCGTTTTGCAAAGGAAAGTAATCCTCAAAATACACGTTTCAAGTAAGTGCATTAATGCCTCTTTTGCAAATAGGCAAACGCACTTGCCACAGGTCAAATAAATGATGAAATTGAATCTAGTTTTATGAACAAGAGCCTTATGCTCTAAAACAATACGCCATCCTGCCTAATAGCATGCCTTGGCCAGGCATTGTCAAAACAGTTTACGAACACATTTTGGGTATTCACAATGCTCATGAGGACCTGAAAGGATACAGAGAAATGGAATGTGGCAAACTTCCCACACTCAAAATATCCACAGGCCAGTAGGGTACAGAGGCTGCGCAGCTCTTATCCAGATCAACAAAGGTATGACTGACGTCAGTTTTATTCACGGAGGAAGGTGTGCCATAGACAGAGAATCTCGAATCTCCCACTGTAGCTCTTCTGAAAGTGTGTTTTGTACAACGTTAGTTCCGATAGGTGATTGTCTCAGGTTAGTGCCCTAGAAGCAGATCCTGAGATACAGATTTCTGAGCAGGTTGGACAATATGCTGAGCACAGTCTGAACAGAAAGGAGACTGAGGGAAACAGGACAGGGAAGTGGACACAGCAAAGTGAAGCTGCAGTTCCGCCTGCAGTCCAGCCCTAGCCTGATTTCCCAGGAAGCTCTGGTGCGGAAAGGGCGCCGCGGAATTTGTATGACTTGGGGCAAGGGGCTGGACTTCTGCACTCCCGTATCAGTCGGTCATTGGATCTAAAGGTAACCAGCAGTCTTTAAGTAAATGTTTAACAACTGGCTCTCAAACAAAGGTCCCTTGATTTGTAAACTTTGACAGTTTTCATGGTGCAAACGCTCCTCTATGACTAATCTCAAGCTAGCCCCACTTGACATCACGGATGCTGAGTTGGGAAGTGCACAGTAGCTGCTCACAAGCTGGGGTGCGCCAGATCCAGTACACCCATGGGTGTCACCACCTAGGCATTTCTGAGAGAGGAGGCTTCTAGACAATTATTCTGTTGTCAATGAACATACTATTCATGAGAAAAGCGGTTACAGAATAAAAACAGAAAGGGAGCTTCGAGTTGCAGAGAGAAGTACCATCACATGCAAGGGACTTAATTATGTTAGCAAGAGAAAATACTTATAGATATTTGAGAAGAGAAATTCAGTCTAATTTTATATTTTAGGATAATCATTCTTAAATTTTAATGGGCATCAGAACAACCAGATATACTTGCTAACATGCAGACTCCCAGACCCCACCACTAAATATTCTGATTCTTTAAGTCTGGGATAGATCCTTTAAATATATATTATTAACATATGTTCAAAGCAGAGTAAGTGTCAGTGGGCCACTTGTGGTCCAAACAAGCAAATTTAGAGTGAATATGACAAGTACACGTTGGGACTATCTCCAATAAATCAATATGTCTGGTATCTGGGTTAGAATTCCTCCACAAGCAGAGCCTAAGACAAAGACTTGGAGCCGGAGAGTTTACTGGGACGAACCATAGGGAGGGAGCAGGTGGAGATGAGGATGGAGAGAAAATGTTGCTGAGCTGATTGATGCTATGGGTAGCTTAATCCCACTGGGAAGCTCCAACTTCGCTGCTTTAGGAAAATTCTGATGAATTTTGATTGAGTTTGAAGTGGTACCATTTGGGAGACCATTATAAATTGCAATGTTCTTAGCAAAGGTGATGATAAAAATCATTAATCTATTAATAAGGAAATCATTAACTCAAAAGGAGAAGGTTGCAAGAGGAGAAAATGTTTCTCATTGGAATGGAATGGGCTACAAGTGGCAATAAATACAAATGTGCAAGTCTGACTCTTGAAGAAAGGATAGTGGTGGAGATTTGGTAAATATCTACTTAGGCTTGATAGATAAAGCCCAAAACTAATGGAATCACTGCCCAGGAAAGCAAGCCCTCTGAGTTCCTGGTGCACAAAAGAATGAGACAAATAAAATTATTGTTTTAACCCTCCATGCAAACAAAAATATTTGGGAAAGGGAACTGGACACGGGAAACCAGCAATGAGGGAGAAGAGACATGAGGGCATATCAGCCATCTTCACTTATTTTGGGGGAAGGGGGAGCATGGAGCTGGGAGTCTAGTTTGCTTTGAATTTTTGACCAACAGGAAGGAGGGAAAATCGGCAACTACTAATTAAAAACACTAGAAGAAGAGATTGTGTCCTGCTTCCTAGGTCAGGCAGAAACCACAACTTGTAGACAATTTAAAAATGGCCTCAGGACAGGACTTGACAGTGTTTGTGTTCCTCCTGGTTGATTGTGGCTCCCTGGGAGGGCTGTGTGCTCAGAGAGGGCATAGGTTCTTGTGAAGCCCAACAGTTTATGAGAACAGATATGGATCGGTCATTAAAGAAGCTCAACCTCAGGTCATGGCATAAAGCCACTTGCTCACGGGAAGATGGTAGGAGCTCTGACTTTATCGGTAGTACGTGCAGAAGCCAAGGCATTGACAAAGGCCACCACTCGAGTGCTGCAGGAGATGTTGGATACATAAGTGACCTTTGAGTATGCAAGCAACTGGGGATCTGAAAGAACATCGCGAGTTTTCTAGTTGACCAGAAATCACAGCTCCTTAGCCAAGGGGATAAACATGGACCATTGAATCTGTTTCTAAAGCTAAAAACAGGGACAGAGAACAACAGTTTTATTTCTGATTTTTTATAACTCAGGCTTTGGCTGGTGCAAATCAAAAAGAATATGAAGGCATGCTTCTGACTTATGGATGTCTTACATAAAATAAACAATCCTGTGAATAAGATACCACAAGGATTGTACTGTTATCATCTTCCAGGCGTCCTGGAAGAAGGACGGTGACACCTAGAAGTATTAACTTCTGCCTCCTCCTCTCCAACTGGAACTTGATACTCTATTGAATTCAGGCAGATGCAGAATAGTTCCTAGTCAGGGTGTGAACCTTCTTGATTTGAATTTCAGGACAAGAACATGTTATGGCTTCATAGCATGTTCACTGTAATGCTTAGGTTCATGCATCACTCTGGCAATTGACTGGATGTGTGGCCTTAAGTAAAATATAATACTGTGGACTTCACTTTCCCCATTTTTAGAATAGGTGATGCTAATACCTGTTGTTGCAGACTTATAGTAAGTAAGGCATTCATCACATCATTGATGCAAAGCACCCACAATGCCTGAACCATAATTCTCACTATGGAATACAGATTCAGACCCTAAGGTAGTCTTATTATTCGTCCCCAGACATCTTTATAACACAGAATGTGATATAAAATTATTTCCATCGTACACTACAAGCACAAAATCAAGGTTGTCACAGTAGCTCTTAGTTTACCTGTATCATTAGCTGAGAGATAATCAAAAAACAAAGGAGGGAATAGGGGAAAGAATATGAAATAGGTTGGAAGACAAAGGAAAGAAGGAAATATGTTTGGGTGACAAAGTGAAATCTTCATGTGGGTCACTTGCAGGGGATGAATGCACCTAGGTTTTAGGGCCCGAGGTCACGGAGTATGCTGGTATGCCCCTGAGATGGCACTTTCAAGGGGGGCTTTAGAAGCTGGGAACTTCATGTCCTGGCCCGAGGACACTGAGAGCCCAGCATATACATATACATATACATATACATATACATATACATATACATATACATATACGCATATGCATGTACACGTACATATACTACCATGGTGCTTGTTAGATTGTAATTCTGTTTGATGGAGTAAATTAATACCATGGTTAGTTTGAAAGACAATGGAGAACAAAGCTTGTTAATCACTTTTGGAAGACCTTTGCCTTGGAAAAATGGAAATGGGAGGTTGCAGTGGGTTGAAAGATAGTCTCTCAAAATCCATGTGTACCCAGAAGCTGAGGATGTAACTGTACTTGAAAATAAGGTATTTCAAGATATAATTAGTTAAGATGAGGTTAGACCAGATTATGGTGGGCCCTAA
Organism: Anoura caudifer; assembly: GCA_004027475.1. NCBI lineage: Eukaryota > Metazoa > Chordata > Mammalia > Chiroptera > Phyllostomidae > Anoura > Anoura caudifer. The sequence goes on along the minus strand of PVKU01001111.1, from coordinate 149,104 downwards.
ATCCAATCACTGGTTTCCTCACAAAAAGGATTGAAGTGATCTTCTTTCTACAAGCAGGTAACAGCCAAGATTGGCACAAGCCACCCGAAGCTAGGAAGAGCCAAGGAAAGATTCCTCTTCCCTGACACCTTCACAGGGAGCATGATTCTGCCAACACGTGGAGTTGGTTCACCGTGGCACTGATTTTTTTAAGGCTACAGAACAGGTGTCTTATAGAATATTCCACCTACTGGATTTCTCAGCCTAAAATTGAATTTTAAACTTACTAAATACTTAAAATTTTAAATATTATGTCACAGAATGAATGATAATTGTATGAACTCAATTACATCATAAAAGAGGAGAGAAAGAAAGACGATAGGAGGGTGGGGAAGAAGTTACTAAGAAGAAGAGAAAGAACTTTATTACTTAAGCATCAGCAATCATAAAATCCCCCACAGCCAAGACATTAATTTAATCCAACATTTCTAAAATCCAACCTCATAGCAAAACACCATGAATGACAACTAAATAAGTCAAAAAACAACAATGACAATGAATCAGTGATCCTACATATAAAAGAGTGGACTCTCATAATTTTCCCTGTAGGAATTCTCTGAGGTTTGCTTGTTCAGTATTATTAAATCAGAGTTCCAGATGTTTAGAGAGGTACCGACATGGGTTGGCCTTATCAATATGTTTGGTAGGGTTTTAATAATATATTTGGGGTTCTTAGTGGTACTTAGTAGAAATTAATTCTTTGCTCTCCCTCATTATTCAATATATTCATTAGGCAATTTATTGTGATAATTACCTATGCTAAACCATTTCATCTTAAAACAATCTTGTAAATATGGTGTCATTATTTTCATTTTAAAACATAAAGAAAACAAAGCTCAAAACAGTGAAAACTGGCCCCACATCAGTCATCCGCTTCTTGAACAGACAAGACTGAATTTCAGCTATCTGTCCCAGCAGACTTTGAACTCATGCAAAGCCATCCTTCTATGATTGTATGAACTCCATATAGAGCTGATTATGTGACTTTGAAGGAATTTGAAATAAACTATAGTAGCTCAAATTCTAAGAATCTTACTGAACAGATTAGAAGCGTTTCCAAATACGTATAGAAAAAGTCGGTAAGTTAAAACTTTTCTCTTTATTGTCCATATTGTAAAGTTCTAAACACGAGGCTGTGGATTCCTGTCTGAGTCATTGAGTGCTAATTACTTTAAAAGATTATCCTCTAATTTGGCAGAACTTGGTGTTTATCGTGTTTTTTGTGTGCTAGTGCCAAGCATGTCTAAGAAAACAGAATTTCGAAGAGGTATAATTTGTCCTTTTTTTCCTCTCTGTTGTAATTCTTTCTGAACACCTACTTTGGTGGCAGGACTTTTGAAACATGTAATTTTATGCTGCAGAATGGCTTATGATGATTTCATATCTTATTCTTTCTCCTGGACTTGAGTGTTGTGTCTATAAAATGTTCCCAATATACTCAAAATCTAGGATCTAGTGCCCAACTTCCTGTGTTTCTGAAGTTATTTAGATATTATACTCTTCTATTTCTTCATCAAATACACTTAGCAATAATTGATGTAGCCATCATTTAAGAACAAGTTGTTTTGTGGCATAAAAGAAAACAACTTACCTTGGCTTAATAGAATGGAAATTTATCGTTTCTTTCTCAGGTAATGGGACTTCTGGAGTGGAGCAACTGTTTATTCAATGGCTGGAGAACACAGGAGTAGATCATGTGAGCAGGTGGAGGAGACCATCATATCTATGTAATAGCCCCAAAGGAGGACAGGGATGCCAGGCAAAAGCTGCATGGCAATTGAGTGCAATCCTTTCAAGGGCTTTACTTAACCCTGATCACACGGGTAGAATTCGGCCACGGGATCAGCCTTAGCTACAAGGGAAACAAAGGACCCTTCAGCCAGTTGCTTCCTTATATAAAATGAGGGTTCAGTTGGTACAGGTGAAAGGAAGGCTGGTTACTGGGTAGACAATTCACACTGTCTGCCTCATGGTTCATCGAGCGAGTATGCACTCAGCAGCAACATAGTGCACAACCGAAATGCTGAATAGAAAAGAAATTTTAAGCTCCCCAATCCTCCCCAATCCTGAATTGTATCCAAATTCAGAAGGTAAAATGGGGTAATGGGATGCTTGCAGTCTTTCACATATGTAGATAAATTAATTTACATTTATGTGCACATATATGAATTATTTTATATATAAAATAAGAGCTATACAGTTCGAGGTAGTTTTTGAGGATGAGTACTGCTTACTTCATCAAATCTCCTGATGCTAAAAGAATACTATTAATCATATTAGTTTAAAATTGTTGCATTAGCGAAATATCTAATGGGTTGCATGGTAGATTCATTAGCAATTTCTCCTTATTATCGATTATCTTTCAGAATCTAACCATGATGACGCAACGGACTCAAACCCATTATTAAGTGGTTGCAGGCAAATGGAAACAACTTGCCCTTGTGCCCATTAAGTATCATTACTGGCCAATCGTAAATCATTGGCTAAAAAAATCTGGTGCATGATGGAGGTTTTATATTTTAATGCTCTCCTCTTACATATGAGGAAACTGAGGCAGGACAGAGAAGTGACATCGCTCGGGTCAAACAACCCACCTGCAACACCAATAGCAGTAAAATAATGTCCGGCCTCGGAGATCTATTTCTGCCACATCAGAGGCCAGTTACCTAACCCTCAGATCCTCCTCTGCTTTCTGTGCTTATTTCTATTAGTGATGTCGTCACCATATCGCCAGTCGGGAAACTGCTGATCAAGATTCTCAAAGACCATAATTTTTTCAGACACAGATTACAAGATATTTTAACACAAATTAAAAGTTAAATATAGACCTAGAGGCAGGGGATAAATATGGCCTCCTTTCAAAGTATTTTCTGAGCTGCGCAATGTCAAAATTTTTCCCTAAGCAGTACCAGGTGACAGATTTACTATTGTGTGTGTGTGTAAATGTAGATTTGGGAAAAAAAATATTTCAGGTAGAAAATTTAGGATTATTGGGCTTCCTCCACCCCAAACTCTACCTACAGCACAAATGTTACGCTTGTATTTACACATATGCAGAGACCTGCGCACGCCTAAGTATGGATGTCTCAATACAGAACAGAGTATACAGGGGATGAATCTTGCATTGTTTGGGGAAATCTATAAGGTATTTAAAATTCTTTTTTTATCTCTTTTTTTCCTCCAACCATGTCCCCTATGCTACTCTGTTTCTAATATGATAGAGTAACATTTAATCTAATCATAAGAAAAGTATTTAGAAAAATATTAAAATTCTAAACACAACAAAATGTTCAGGACAATAAACACATAAGGTGGTGTTAAATATATTTACAGATGAATTACACTGCAATATTATAAATAATATTTCAATCTAATTGATATGTAGAATGAACTCTAGGTTAAACCAGAGAAAATTCACTATTATTTATCCAATGGCATGCAAGAATTATTAGAAGCACAAAGCAGAACATATAAAATGCAAAATTGTTTTTGATGTTTAAATCTTTCTGACTGCAAACTTATTTTAAAATGGAATTATCAAAAGTAAGTGCCTTGGTTTCAGGGTTGGCTAAAAATAAAACAGGTTTTTAAAGTCTGTCACCATAGTTTTTTGTCAAACTGACAGAGATGGTCCAGTTAATTTTGTTTCTGGAGTTCAATTTTTTTCCTGGGAAGAAAACACACTCATGTCTAAATAACTCAAACCATGCACTACATATTGTGATTATTTAATCTATTGTATCACATCACATTCAGCTACATGCATTATATATATCATGCACTGCACATGAGAACTGTACTGTGGAAATGCCTAGAGAATCATGAGGAATGGATGGGTAGTCTACTAGAATGTTTTAACAAACTTAACTTGCTTTAGATGTTTAATAAATAGGTAAACATGGCCTGGCTGGTATGGTTCAGTGGACTGAGCACCGGCCTGAGAACCAAACAAAGGGTTGTTGTTTTGATTCCCAGTCAGAGCATGTGCCTGGGTTGCAGGCCAGGTCCCCAGTTGGGGGCACATGAGAGGCAACCACACATTGATGTTTCACTCCCTTTCTTTCTCCCTCCATTCCCCTTTGTCTAAAAATAAATAAATAAAATATTTTTAAAAATAAATAGGCAGATATACTTTATGCATGTTATCATTCTCAGTGATATTCTCAAAATGCAGTGGGGTTCTAGGATTAGAATTACAGATCACTGGCCCAGATAGCAATTAGCTCTTATCAATGATGCTAATTAATGTAAATATGACCTACCTAACACAGCCACCCTGTTTGCTCCCAGTACTTCCCAGGAGACTCTCTCTTACTATTTCTGGAAAACACTCAAAGATGCCTTTTCAGAAGAAACAGTATGAGATTTTTTTTCAACTGTAGAAATGTCTATTAAAGGTGCCCAGACAAATTTAATAATATGACTTAGATAGTTCAATTTAAAAAGTAATTGCTAAATCATATTAATTAGTAAAGTTATATCATTACAGGAATATTGTCTCAAACTGTGAATTAATAGTGTAACCGTATCAGGCACTATGGAAGCTCTCACGACCAACAGCTCTTAAAGGGACGCAAGCCTTAGAAGTTATGACAACTATGAACACAGTGTTAAAGAAAAATTTCTTGCTGCACCGCAGCGTTCAATGCAGGCACATTTTCAAAAGAGTAACAGAAGAAGTTAAGAACATCGACATGAGAGGAATGTGTGCGTTGGAAGGAGAAACACAATTCCATGAGCACCTACCACAGTTATATTATCAGGCACTGAAACCGGTATCTGCATGTTTTCATTGCTCAAGGTAAACAGCATAAACAGAGAAGACTAGGTTGGGGCCAATTATTCAGTCTCACCAAGTGTCACACGGGAAGCACGCCATGGACCTGAAGATTGAACCTAACTCTAGCGTTTACTCTGTCCTATGATTTTTCTCCAAATATGGCATCTAGATTTGCTCCATTATACGGCAGTGGCAATGCTTCAAACACGGCATGACCGTGTATTAACGTGGGTTAAACCAGAGTTTATATTCATTTCATCGGAGCTTGATTACTCTGTGGTTGGACTGAGGCACTATTAAACAGAGACCTGAGGAAGTTAGAAGAGTTTTGTCCTACGTCATAGGTTCCTCAACCCCTATTTACCCAATCGATTTTTTTTTACATTGTCAAAGACCTAACTCACCCTTTTTGTTGTTTTTCTTCTTAATGGAATATATGAAGTTGCAAGTAAAATTTTGAGATGTATAATTTAGCTGCCTTTATCTAATTATGTGGCAAATAACCCAGCTCTTAAAAACCTCAAGAGAATATTTTAAGATGTGTTCTTGTTTGGCTGTATATCACCATTCAGAGTCATTACCATAAATTCATGTTTCTCTTCTATCTTACTGTCTATCGTTGGCCAAGCCTAGTAAGATAAAGAGCTATCAAATGAATCTCACACAACCCAAGCAGTGATAATAGAAATTTGGAGTCATCCCAAAAGAAAGTAAAATTAGCATTGATCACAATAATTCCTGCAACAAGATAGATTTTTGTGATAAAATATAATGACTAAAAGATACTTCTTCTTCCTAGATCAATGATATTATTTAATGTGATAGTGGTTTCCTTAAATCATCCTCACTCCTCCACCTCTAGCCTGCCACATGTATGAATCACTTTCAGATACTTCTTCTTTGCTAGTGAATAGCATCCCTCATTTACATGTCTTGAAGTGCATATGATCAGTGTAACAGGGCTTCATTCTTGTGGAATTCAGTTCGTTCCGAAGGCCTGTGATTGTCAAGATTCAAATCCCAGTGGAGTCCCATCTACAAGAGCGAAGGATGATTGACATGAGATGGGAAGGGAATTTCACAGTGAAAAATAGAGATGAAGTAGAATTTAAATAACGTGTTTCTTAGGTGTGTTTGTTTTCTTCATTGCAAACTATTTAAAATATGTATTTATTTTTCAATTCCAAAAACAGAGTTGGTCAGTTTGGAAAGGAGTTTGAACCTCATGGACTTAATCAACAGCATGCTCATACTGATAATAAATGATGAGTTTGCTGAACTTAGCCAGGAATTTAGATTCCCCTTCATCATCTCCTCTACCTTGTTCTTCTCTTAAGAAGGAGGGTGCTAATTGTGGACCATGCATATTTAGATACCAATTAGACACAGAAATAAAGGTTACAGTTTTGGGTGTGAGGAGGCAAAATTCTCTCTCACTCTCTCTTCCATTCCCCCAAATTCTCAGTGTAGTACTTTTGGATTTTTTAGATTGTTCCTTTCTTGGTGTAATTCTCTGCCAGTGATTTTCAACTAGTATGCCACAAGAATTTTTAAAATATGCAGAACTGACTATTCAGTAAGGGGCACTGACTTCTTTTCCTTTAGATTGTCAAATTACAAAATGACAACAGCCAACACAATAATAGCTGTCTGGTGTGAATGAATCAAAATTATACCTATTTTTGTCAGATCCACAAAAATATAATTTTTAGTGTGCTGCAGAATTTTAGCAATTAGTTTATTGTGTGCCATGAGATGAAAAAAGGTTGGAAAGTCACTGTTTCATGCAGTAAAATGTGATGTGTGTGAAGCTGCCGCTTGCACATCAAGGATCTTGCCTAAGAATATGAAAATTCTGAGGGCCTTCTCAAGATTTCACTGAGAAACCTTCTTTTCTTGGCATGTTTATCTTTGGGTTTATTTCCTAGACAAACATAGCACTGAATAAGAGATTACACAGGCTATATGTCCTAGGAGTAAGATAAATGAACAAAAAGCAGCCTTTGATTATCCAGGTCCTTCTCAAATAGTAAACACCTTGGTTGTCTCAATCTTGTCAAACAATGCTTCCCTGACCATATTTAATGAATTCATTCGCATGTGCTAATGAGCTAGTGCAACTCTGGGTGTGGATTCCTAGATATAAAATAGGCTAGTAAATGGGTAAACACTGTTAAAATTTTTAAAAACTCCATGTTCACTTGACTTATTTTTTACACCAACATACACTCCTGATACAATGTTTGAACAACTCTTGAAGTCCCTTTGCCAATAGCTAGACATGCTTTGGAGAACAGAGACAACGTTGACCGTGAACTGATCATCTGATGTGCCACAGAGCTTTGGTCTCTATAAACTTAATTCTGTATCAAAATGAATAAAAATTATGATATTCAGACTTTATTTAAGATGGAAGGTGTATCTTAAAGAGATAGAAAAATTGAGGTTGTGGTGATATACAAAGCTATTTTATATTTGTCGTTAGGGGTAATTTTTTGTTTAGTATGATTTCTCAGGATTCCCATGAAATCCTACCTTGGGAACACTAGACAAGTAGCAGAATAATATGGTATCACCAAGAACCTTTTCTCAAATGAAACCTAGATCACAGTTATTGAACAAAACTGACCTTTCTCTTGCCTTTCTCTTAATTTCAACAAAAATAAAGATATTTTGCTGGGATGGGAGTAGAAGACAGAAAACTGTACAAGAACAACAATTAAAATAAAATAAAATAAAATAAAATAATTTTTTTAAAAATAAAGATATTTTTACAACATTTGTTAAAGATACAGGCTTTATATCTTAAGTATTCATAGTTTACTGATTATGCTAAGCACTATAATTGGTACTGGGAATACAGAGGTGAGAAAGAGAACATCTCTTTCCTTCTAAGAAGCATGTAGTCTGTTTCTTGAACAAAGTAGCTCCAACAAAATGTGAAGAGGAAAAAGACAAACAGAATGAACAGGATGAGATCGCAGAAAAGGGGTTTCTCACTGCAACTTACAAAGCATCAGGCAAAGCTTCAGAGAGTAAAAGATGCTTGAATGTGTTGTGAAGGAGGTATTGAAATTCTCCAAGTAGAAAAGGATGGGAAATCCCTTCACAGAGACAATACAACCTGTCAAAAGGCATTGGATGTGAGAGACAACTGAATATTTGGGCAAGTCTGGGTAAAGGCACATAAAATGCTTAGAAAAGTATCTGGCACTAAGTCATTGCTTACTCAATATTTACTACTGGTAATGTCCTTATTATTATTATGTCAGGGGTAGTAGCAATCATTTATTTTTCTTCCAAACACTATGAGCCAAATACATTTTATAACTCTTTTACAAATGAGAAAACTGAGGTATGGATATTATCAGGTAACTGATCCAAAATCACCTAGGTGACTAGTGGGGGAGTGTGGTAGGAATTCAGGCTACTGACAGTTGAGTGTGGCTCAACTTCTGGACTCGCATAGAGAAGTTGTTGAAAAAGCAATGGATTATGAAAGATTTTAGATGGCAGCATGAGGATGTCGTCCATAGATCACAGACTTTCTCAAAGGTATTATGCATAGCTGTATGTGATCTGATTTACACTAAAGCAGGGGAAGAACAAGGCAGCAAGACCAGTTTGGAAGCTACGGCAGCACACTGAGGCAGAATTTATGAGAGTCTGCACTAAGATAAGAGCTATGACAAATAAGAAGAAACGTCTTTAGAGAGAATGTAGATTTAAGTAGTGAGAATTTAGATTATATGTCAAAAGTGGCAACCATTAACCCTGCTGGGGACTCTGACGCTGACGAATGTCTTATATTTTTAAGGACATAGGGACACTTATTCCTGGAGGAGTGTTTTGGCTTTCAAAAAAATTAAAAATAAACAATCTAACAAAATGCTAGTGGTGAATGCCTGGGTAATTCAGCGTGAGAAATCTTTCTTCTTCCTGAATTTGAAAAACATCTCACTCCATTCTCCAATTTTTAAGAAACTATATTTGTTAAAAATTATTTTGAGGAGATACACACTCACACACACACACATAATTTCATTGAAACATTTCCGGAAGGATAGGCAACAGTGTGAATTAACATGAGAACCAATTTCCTGACATTTTACTTAATAAACTCTAAGAAAAATACACTTTCCTAAAAGAAAAAAATATATATATATAAAAGAAATATGATTCCAATGCACTTCATCAAATATTTAAAGTTTGGGGAATCTTTATTATTTTTTTCCAAATGACAAACAGATTGAATGTAGGTTCGCATATGTAGGTACACTTTGATTTATGGGAGTGTAAGTCAGTTATACTTTTTAGAAAAATATCTTGAATGGATATTACTAAATCACATTACCAATCATAGTGCATCATTATAGAAGATTTGCTTGTCTGCCTCTCTCACCAGAATGTAATAGCATTATTATTATCAGGAACAAGAATTGGCCTTCTTCAACTTTGGGTCAGCAGTGGTGGGCTGAGACCGCCAGCCAGCCAGCAGCAAAGCCATATCATATTAAGCACTCAAACACCCCTATTGAATGAAAGCACAAAACCTGATAAAAGAAAAAAAACTAGTGAGCCCTCTTTTATACCATAATGGTATACGTAGTGAAGTTCACAGTAAGAGTAACCAAGGCAATATGAGGTAAAGGAAACAATGAGTGATTCATGACCCAACTTCTTCATTAGTTGTTCATTAGAAAAAGTAATATCACTAGTAACCACACTATATATCATAAGATAGTAAGTACTTGATAAATATGTATATATTTACATGGATTATTTGATAACATCCTATTAAGTATTCTAAATAAATGAGGCCATAATTTCTCTTTAAAACACGTAAGTATTTATTAAAGAGAGTTTATCACTATGGAAAGACTAATAACTAAAACAGAAGAGGCAGTGAATAATTAGAGGTAGGTGAATTAGTTTATAAGATGATATGAAGAAGAACCATACACATTTACTGGACAACTTATTGCACAGAAATTAAGAGCCCAAGCTCCCAGGTGAAGATCCGGCTGAAACTTAATTTCCCTAACAGCTGCTCTGTGGTCCATTACTTATCCTCATTTTGGAGAAACTGAGGCTTACTTGACTTCAGGTGGTGAACACACAGCACAACATGCAGATGATGTATGATGGAAATGTACACCTGAGACCCATATCATTTATTAACCAATGTCATGCCAATCCATTGAATTAAAATATTTAAAAGAAAACAGTTTGTCCTTTCTATGACAAAACAAACAAAACTAAACAAAAGGCTAAGAATAGGGACTGGGACAGCTATTGTGATTAACTTCCCAGATCTCATCTCAGTAATTGCTGTTACCCCTGGTGCTGAGAACATTATCCCCAGAAGTGACTTCAGAGATTGGCTTAGCCACTGAGAGCCATCCAGCCCAAGGTAACCAGTGTCAGCGCATGCGCATGCGTGTTAAGACCCGGTCATCTTGGGACACCTTGGAAGGCTTACAACTCTAGAGCTCTCTGGGACTCAGCCAAGGCTGTAATTCTGCTTGCATTGAAGCTTAAGTTCTCCCTTTTTCTTCCTGCTTTCCTCTCCCACGTCCACAGGTGCTGATCCCGTGGGCATTCCTTAACAATCATCCTGTGGGCCGGATTCAACACGGAGTCTGCTGTGGGGGGAACTGAACCTGGAACAGTTGGTATCAGCCATTTTCTAATAAAGAAGACAGTAAGGCAAGGTTCAGAGTTGACGCATTTGGCTGTAAGAACCTTATCAGTGGTGGTAAGTGAAGCACAGCTGGCCAGTGGAATAAGAGACACCTGTTAAAACTTATTTCCTAAAAACAGGAGAGTTGTGGTAAGCTAGTCTAAATAAGTTTATAGAAAATGGTAAAAAATAGATTAGAATGCTCAGATGCGTGGTGAAGACACACACGTGATAATCATGTGGAACAGGACGACTCGAGTCCAGCATTTCCCAAGGCCACTGTGTGTGTACAGGTGGATGAGGCACACAAATCACTGGAGTCTCTTCTCTATTTGCCAGGCTTGATGCTAGGAGAGTCCATGACAGAATTCAGGCCCCTGATACCAGTGAGGATAAAAAAATCTCCATCCCCCCAAAGTCCAGGGTGCTTCGGCATCTATCTAGGTGGGGACAATTATCTTAATTCTCAGCAAGTTTCCAGTTGCCAAGGGCGGGGTGGGGGGCAGAGCTGATTTACAGAGAGTTACACACATATTTAACAGAAAACAGAATCTCTACTGGCTTAGATGAGTGCAGAAAAGGGCATTACTCAATCTATACTATCATAAAAACATTAAGGGTGAGTAGTTAGGAGGCTGAGGGCAGTGAACCCAATAAAATATCATGATCCCTTGACCAATTTCTTAACTGAAGACAGGTTTTTGACGCAGAATCCAGGGACTAAAGGAGAGGCTGGATCCCTGGGTCAACGAATCCTGCAAAATTGGATCGGTTATACGCTTCCAATCCCCACAGTAGGTCCTCAGGTGGACCTACGGCAATGCACTTGAGTGAACTGCGTGCTGAGAGAGTGGGGAGTTCCAAACTTTTTCTGAACTGTTGGACGCAGATCCAGGTTGACATTGACACTGAGATACAGACACTTTTTAACATGGGGACGTGAATTGGGGTCCTGGCCGAGGTCCTGCTCCCAGAGAATCTACTGGGACCACAGACGCAGGGTCTTCATGTGTCAGGTTCCCAAGAGCTTAATTGGAATCAACATCTTGCAAATCAGCACAGTGTTGACATTGGATTTTTAGTGTGAAAGTTAAAATAGTGGGGAAGACCAAAAGGAAGCTTTGAAAAAAATGTGCCCACACCAATAGAGCAAATACAAGAAAACATATTTTGGAGAGATTGCAAAAGCAAATTCTGCCATTCTTTAAGATCTAAAGAATGAAGGGGTGGTGGTGCTTTTTATACCTCCAATATTTGATGTATCTGGACCCTAATCAAATCAGTATCCTGAAGAAAAACGGTAGACGACTTCACCCTCAGCCCAGTAGTAGTTTTGGCATCAGATGCAGTGCCAAAGGTGGCATTTCATATGAAAATTTACTAGTAAAGTGTGACTTGGTATTCTCAAATAATTAAATATCCCCCCTGTGCTCCAATAAATAAAACAAGGCTTTGCAAGTTTTAATGTCCTGTGGCTGAAATAATTCTAGAATCAGAAAAGTTACTGTCACCAATTGAGATTTCCCATTGTATACTCTTCTCCCCGACCCCAGTGAATTTGCTACATGTGAGATTTAAGGCACACGGAGTATGTATTTGTATTCACATACTTGTTTATACTCTCAGACACTTTTCTTTCCTTTTACATTCTTCCTGATGAATATAGTCAAGTTTACATTATGTGGGGAAAAATGCACCTAATTTGGACTGATGTGGGTACTCACCCAAAATTCAGTTCTTAAGTACTGCCTTTCTAGTTTATGGAGCATTCAGAAGCAGGCTGTGCTCAGAGAAACAATACTTACAGAGGTTTGCTGGATGGATGCACAGTTTGAAGTAGTAGAAAATCTATCACTAAGTAAAGTCAGGTCATTTGAGAGTCATGCTCTCAGTACAGTACACTCTGATTAATGACTTTTAATGGATTTGGCACTGAGTTTGAGCCAATGGCTCTTATTGTGAAGTATTATGGATATACTTACACAAAACTGAGCACTGTTTATTATAGAGGTGTTATTGAAGGTATTGTTCATTAATTGAACATTGCCCTACTTAGAGGAAATCTCTCTCAGATATAAATGTCCTGGATAGCTGGCCACTCGTTATCTTTATTCTTATGGTTAATCTTCTCATTGAACACGATAGTCTCTGCACAGTTTGCCCTGGGTGTCTGAGTGCTGAGAGGCGGGGGGAGAGAGAGAGGGAAAGAGAATGAGAGGACACGCAAATGCATGAGGAAACCTGAAAATATGTGCAAGACATATGTTTGATACACCTTCCAAAATGCCCCATGGCCCTCTCTACATTCTTCTTTGTATCTATTTGTGTGATAATGGAAGAAATGCATGATGAACGATAATTGTGTGAAAAAAAAAGCCCTAGAATTCACTGTTTTAGAAGTATCATAGAATTTATAAATAAAAATAACTGAATAAAAAAAGCCTGTCACACACTGGCATGCACACTCATACACTAACACAACTGAGTGGAAAGATGAAAAAATAAATAAACTAAGAGGATATTTCAGTATTAACTTGTGTCCATAAGCCCTCGCTGAAAGTCAACACCTGGCTATTGGCAAAATATTTTCCCCAGAAGCATAACATTGTTTGCGTGAGGATAACCAATTTGTATTAAAACTCCCACCAAAGGAATATTTCTCAAGAACCTAGCAGCCCAGGGCAGCAAATGGTTTCTGCACTATAAAGACATGTTTTTACAAGGCGGAAGATACGCCAGCTTAAATTTGACATGGACGTAGGCAGCGCAGGGCGATGGTGCCTCCTACACGGGAGGGCACCACAGCCTGCTAGAGGGACTACCGGTTGGAAACCTTGGTGGAGTCGGAGAGTAAAGAAAATTGAGAATGCCTTGGGGTATGAATCAGTATTTAAACTCAGGAATATATGTTGAGAGCTTCTGGGATTCTGCAGGACGTGTGTGTGCGTGCATCCTCCTCATTGACCCAGTCACTGAGCTGTCGAAATAAACCCATGGTTGTGGAGTTGAAAGCTTGGAATTGGCCCTGGCTAGTGTGGCTCTGGGGGTTGAGCATCAGCCTGCCAAACAAAAGGTTTTTGCTTCGATTCCTGGTCAGAGCACATGCCTGGGTTGCGGGCCAGGTCCCCATTCGGGGTGTGTAAGAGGCAACCAGTCAATGTTTCTCTCACACACTGATGTTTTAAGCAGGGAAACATCTGTTTTTACTCATTATGTTGTCCTCGGACCCAACACTAGTCAATACTAATGTACATGAATAGATAAGAAGAGAGCATCACACTTGGTAGACTGATGATACATTAAGCTACTGAACATATGACTGTAATATACAATCATATTCAAAACCTGAGCTTCACAAGAGTAATGAGAGAAACTGACTGGAATTCACAAGAGTAATGAGAGAAACTGACTGGAATTATATATGTAACTCATGTGAAGCTGTGAAAATATTTTTGTGGATGAAATAATATAGGTAGATGTGGGTGGCTGTGAATTATTATACATTTCCACTTAAAACCTGGTTGTAACAAGTAAATCTAGCAAACAGATTAGTAGCATATTATAAGATCTCTGTGATTCCAAAACAAAACAGCCATTCATAAAAATTATCTTATTTACATTGGTCTATTATACCAGCGAGCTAGAGCAGACTGCTATCATTTTTAATAAATAATACTAGCATTACTGGTGTGGCAATAGATACAGTGCTATTTATGACTTTGGATCTAGATACAAGATTATTGCTTAGCTTTAGTTTCTATGACTTCTCCAAGCATTAAGCTAGATTGAAGCTCATATTATAGTACTGACAAATGAATCAACAGACAAAAACACATTGATGTAAATCAAAATTACTGTGTATAAGACACCATTTGCCTGTACATTTTGCCTAGCATTCCGAAAGAACACTGGCTTTAATTTAGGAATTGTTTTTAGTACCAGAACATACAAGGTAACCTTGAAAATAGCTGCAGAGCACGTTGCTATACAGCAAACATTTGTTGCTCATGGTCTATAATTATGGTCTGTGTGTGCAATAGTTACCCAACAAATATCACACAACAGGGAGACTTTTTGGTGTTACTGCCACTGAAATAACAATTTTGGAAATATTTAGTTGCATGTGACTATATTTGCAGAAGATTTGGAATAATGATGAAAAGCCACAATGCTCAACTGAATACTTTCAGAAGTAATAAAAGAGTTGCGCTTGGGAGTTGCTAACAATCATCACATTGTTTTATTCTCATAACCACCATAATGGGGAGGATCAAATTTACCATTTGTAATTGATCTAAAAGTAAAAAATCTCCTGGAAAAATTCAATAAGGAATGTGCAAATCCTTTCTGGGAGAAGAAAAGCATAAAACATTACTGAGGAATATAAACAAAGACAAATGCATGGAGAATAATCCAAATTCATGAACAAGAAAATGCTGCATTGTTTGAATGACATTTCTCTAAACTAAATTATATCATTCTTTTATTCCTAAGAAATTCTTTGGGAATTTTATTGCTAGCGCATAATATTTTTGTGTTTATATTAATGTATAAAGGTGTGAAAATAGAAATATCTGAATAAGAAAACACGAGGCTAAATGTTGCAGTCAGACCTCAAAATGTATGATCAATATGAATTATTATAAATGATATAATACTGTCTACAAAAATATATTAGTGAAACAGAATATAGGTTCTTTTCAAATAGTCAGGTGTGTCTGGGTATATTATAAAGGTAGAACTCTAAATCAGTAAATAAAGAATGGGTTATTCAACAGTTAGAAAGTTTTAGAATATTTGAAAAAATATGTTTACTATTTTTATACTATAATGCACTTCAGATGACTTTAAGAATTAAGTAAAAAAATACAAAACTCTCACTAAATAACACAGTGATTTTTTTGTTTAGTGATAAACTATCCAGAAAATCAAGAAATTATTTTAATAATATTTATTTGCACAAATATTTAAAGTAGGTCTATAACTAGAACTAGAATTACATGTCTAGAACTAGAATAAAATTCAACTCAAATGTGAAATTAGAAAAATAAGTTACATAGATGACACATATAAATAAATAATTCTTATGAAATAATAACTCACAAATGTTTAATGCTGGAAATGTCTTTATATTGAAAAATGGAAAAAATACACCAAAAGATAATAAATTGTAGCTATCTTTCTTTCTTCCCCAAATAGGTCTCTGTTCCTCTGCAGCCAGGAAATGTTCACTTTTGAGAACTCATGTGCTTAGATTAGTATATTAGACAATTGTGTGGTTTTTCTATTGCGTCCATAACAAATAACAAATTTAATGGCTTTAATCGATGCAGATGCATGGTCTTACATTTATGGAGTTCAGAAGTCAGAATTGGGCCTCGCTGGGCTGAAGTCCAGCTGTCAGCAGGTCTGCGTTCCTTCTGCAGCTCCAGGCAAGACGTGCTCCCTGTCCCTTCTCAGCTTCTGAAGCCCGTCTGACATCCTTGGTCAATGGAAGATGGAGATGAACTTCAAAGGCAGAAGCAGATCATCGTCAAATCTCCCTGTGACTCAGACTTTCTCTTCTGCATTTTCCTACACGTTAAAGGACCCCCTCTGTTGTATTGATCCCACCATATAAGTCTGCACAATCTCCCATCTCAGGCCTTCACCTCAGCCATGCCTGCAGCTCTCCGCCGTGTAAGGTAACATAAGCGAAAGTTCCAGGACATGGACATGGACATCCCGGGGTGGGTGGCACTATTCTGCCTCTCATAGTTTAATAAATTTATTAGTATGTTTAGGGGGATTTAGATATATCTTACTGTCTTTCATTTTCTGTAAAGAATACACAATGTTTTTGTTACATTATGTAACAGAAAAAAAAAAAAAAGGAAAAAATCCAAGTTGAAAAAAAATGCCTTAGGTTGGATATTCCTAATGTTGCTTATTCTGGTAACTCAGTGTATTTCTATGGACAAGTCCCTTCAAAGCTATGCTATTTAATTTTCCAATATAAAACTGGGAAGTTTAAACTCTGAAGACTTACAGCTTTCACCCAAGGACGGAAAACCTGAATGACTTTAGGAGGTTGTTCCGACTGGGTTGGCAGCATCGGCAGAGAAGCAAGCTGATGTTCTCCCACGGAACACTGAATGCACTTTCAAAGTTTCAGCTAAGCCTGCCGGGTGTTATTTGGAATGCTTTCTCTCTGTTTTCCATGTTCGCTTGTACCGTGGATAATTAGAATCCACATATAATACAAACTTCATTTACTCAGACGACACTTACGCAGCAACTAGTTTATGTTAGACATGGTATTAGGGGCTTGCTTCTATGCCGTAAGTGATATAAATAAAGCAAATGTATTCTGTTGGAAGAGAAGCACAAAGATGAAACAGATACATTTGCATCCCACGAGAATTTAAACTTTAGTTGGGCAGAGGGAACAGCTACCTCCCCAAAGGCAGAGATTGCCTTTTTAGGCTCTGTAACTCCAGGTCCCATTACACCCTGTCTTCCTTGCCTTCCAAGATGCCTTTCTATGTGGTTGAAGCTTGAAAGGAAGTCAAAGGATACTTCCTCACCTACCTTTGGTCTTAAGAGCCATGAACCATTTGACATATCCACTTGGATGTACAAAAGGAAAATCCTAATGCAACATGCCCCAAATTCATTCCTTCAATCATATTTTTTTTTTCTCTTCAACCCTAGTCCTCTTTTTGGATTTCTAATTTCAGTGAATGACCCTGTGATCAATCCTTTTATGTAGCCAGAAACCTATGAGATCCTTGATATTTAATCTCTCTCACCCACTCTATCAGTCAGGGCACCAGCAGGAAACAGATGGCACACTCATTTGAATAAGTCTAAAACATATTTAATTATGGTAGTTCCGAAGGATGGCCAGTGGAGAGCTACCATAAGGAAGAGTACAGTATCCTGGGGCTCTTTACCACCTCAACCATGAAAGAGCCACTGGAATCCAGAGAGAGTTCTATCAATTTGTTCCATTCAAGAAGCAGTCAAGAAGGCAGCCACCCAAGGTGGCTCTGCGGGGAGGTAGCCAGGGAATACATAAACTTACCTTACCGCTTTAAATCCTGTTTTTCTGTTGATGCTCCCTATTAGCTGGACCCAACCAGAAGCCAAAGGCCAGCCAGTGAGCCAATGATGTGCTCTATACAGATCTACCTCCCATGGACAGAAGGAGGGTGGGAAGACAAGACAGCGAATCTCAAGGAGCAAACTGAGCAAGCAGTGGCTGATCACTCTCTCTGCCACCAAAGCTTGTAAACTCACATTATGTAATCTGTCACTTCTCTCCTACCTTCCTGATCACCACCACTATCCTAATGTACCGTTTTACTTTTAAAATTGTTTTCTAATTAGTTTCCACTTGTTATTTGGACCCCTTCAGATAGACCAGAAGAAGCATTTCAAAATGTCTGCATTATCATGTCTTCTTCCATATTTAAAAATACAGCAATATTTCCCTAGTGGCATTAGAATAAAGGTCAGACTCCTTGATGTGCCCCCTCCCTGGAAGATCTTTTATTTCCTCATTACCTGCCTAACTCCTCATTTTCCTTCAGATCCTTCTTATTCAGTCTTCATTTCCTCTTCCAAATCATCCTGCTCTTTCTGACAAATAATCCAGTGATTCATATTCATAGCATGATCTAGTTCTACCTATAATATTTCTTATTCTTGCATTGTAACATGTATTTGAAAGATTCCTGGTTTCTCCCACAATACCAAAACTGTAGCTATGTGTTATTTTGGCCTAACAGTGCATCCTCAGTGTCTACTAGAGAGCCTAGAATATAGTACAGACATAATGAATTTATCTTAAACGAATGAATGCCATTCTATAATATTTTTAATTATATCATTTGAGCTTCTATAAAATCATAATAATTACTAAATAGTGGTTATAAGGTGGTTAAATTTAGGATAAAATTCTTGGATGACATTATTGCAAATAATAAATAACATTTGATATTTTTCTTTTAAAAATACTTAATTTTGTAGACAATACTTTCAATTTTCCTTTTTAATCTGTTCAGAATATCTTCGTTTCTGTGACTGTTTAGATGAAAATATTTTCTAGGGTGCAAAAATACCTAAAAATAAGTTAAACTTATATAAAACACTTCAATGAATAAGGAGATTTTTATTTCATTTGAGAATTCCCGATGATAAAAGACACAGTGTTTCCATCAACATTGTTATTATCTACAAAGACTGTATTGTGGGAATGAATTAAAAAATTCTTTGAGATCTCCTTTTATATACACTAAGGAGTAAAAGGCTGCACACACTGGGGATCTCTATTGTAATTTAAAGAAATGTTGACATCCTATTAAGAAAGAAGAACCAAAAAGATCTAGTCAGAATATTCAGCTTGATGTTCAAGATTAGAATGGAGGACAAACACCTGATTCCAGTTTTTAAACCTTTAAAAATATATATTTTTATGTATTTTAAAAAAATTTATCCCTGACAATTGGACTGTATTTCACGGGAGGGAGAGAAAGGTCAAGTACAGATGAAATTCACAAACAATATAAGGGGGAAAAAAGGAAAACATGAAAATTATATCTGTGCTCCTACTGTACACTCTTACTAGCCCAAAATTTCAGTAAGATTCTCACCTCTGTCTTTTCACGCCTCGCATAGCAGGAGCCACTCTCTAAAGAGGGGAGTCTAGAAATGATACAAAGATCTCTCTCTCTCTCTCACAGTTTTCATGTATCATCTTGTCATGTGTGTGCGTGTGTCTTTAATTGCATGTTATTGATAGAAAGGGAAAGCTCTCAAGGAATTGAAGGAATTCCTGAAAGCTAAAAACAAGGTCTACCCCATTACCCCATTTGAAAATGCTATCTTATCTCTCTTCACAAAACGTAGAGGGTTCACAGCTCTCGGTTTCCATTAGGTAAAACCCCAATGCGCTAGTCACAATCCAACACCGAAAAGTGAAGCATATTATTCTTGACCTGAGGGTGTGTTTTTCACTTAAGGAAAGTAAAAATGCTGTTTTAAATATTTTAAAATATTAATATTAATAATATGTAACACACATGGTGCATTCTAAAAGACAGTATAACCAGGTAGGCTAAGCAAAAATTACTTTGTAGTACCTCAATGACATTATTTTACCCCCTTTCTATAAACCAAAACCAAAACAAACAGTCACAAAAAAGACAGAAAGAAATCTGTGGGGGTATGGGATGGGAAATATAAATACTTGCAGATCTTAGAATAATTACACAGAATCACAATATGAATTCACAAACCTCAGTAATGTAAAATTTAACTTTTATTTATACTTTTTCTGCTCATTAGAAAATAAAAAAAATTCAATAGATCTGATCTCTTCTGAACATTCTAGGTAATGGTATGTTTGAATCTAAAAGTTAATTATCTTGACTCCAACTCCATCACTGTTCCACCATCTTTTCAAATTTCAACATTTTCTTGTTGTCCGGCCCTACATTCTTTTTTTTTTTAAACAATATTAACACCTTTACCAATCGACTTGGAACCTGAATGTAAGTGTCTTAGACCTCAGATGTATGCCTCTTGCCATTCATTCTTTTTTTTTTATCCTCACCTGAGGATATTTTTCATTACTTTAAGAGAGAAAGAGAGAGAGAGAGGAAGGAAGGGATGGGGTAAAGAGAGACATGAATATGAGAGAAAAACATTAATTATTTGCCTCACATACGTGCCCTGACTGGGAATAGAACCTGCAACCTGAGTATATATCCTGACCGGGAATCAAACCTGCTCCCCTTTGGTCTACGGGACTACACTCCAACCAACTGATACCTGAGCCAGGTCTCCATCCACTCTATATACTCACTTGGAAAAAAATATCTCAAGAGAAAACAGAAATGTTATATTGCACGATGCAGACCTACTTTAAATTCAAGAAGACCAATATGAAAGACATGAGTATTTGCTTCAAATAATTATTATCCAGAGGAAATATGGGAGGAAAGAGGAAAATTTACACCTTCAGGAACACTTGATTTTTATTTAATTTTTAAATACGTAATCTCCCCAAATGTAGAAAAACAATTTGTAATTATTCGAAAAACAGAGATTAGGATGCATGTGCTCAGCATTCAAGACAAGAAGAGATGAGGACTGCTTTGTGATCACTAAGCCCCTCAAACTTGAATACTATTAAGCATATGCATAGGATTTATTATAATTGTATATTTACAAATGTAAGGAGAAGACTGCAAAGAGTTAAATAAAAGGAATTAAAAATCATTGCTACCAGTGCTTTAAGTACATTT
This sequence comes from Anoura caudifer, assembly GCA_004027475.1. Lineage (NCBI taxonomy): Eukaryota > Metazoa > Chordata > Mammalia > Chiroptera > Phyllostomidae > Anoura > Anoura caudifer. The sequence continues at coordinate 128,310 of PVKU01001111.1, read as the reverse complement.
AATTAAATATAAGTAGCGGATTGAGTTTCTCAAAGACCTAGACTCAAATAAGCAAATCATATAATTTGATTCTTGAATTTGTGCTCGGTTTCTGTCCCAAGCGCCCAATTCCTTGTGGCAGTGAATATAACATCTTGCCATTGTGGAGTAAGCTGCCGTATGTCTTGCCCTCCAGAGGACTGACTATAATTCCTGGGAATAGTGTTACTCAGCCACATCCATTCTGCCCCAGAGATTCAGTAGACAGGTATGATACAACCATTGTCCCCTTTTCTAGAGGGTGGTTTAGGAAAGGGTGTGTGAATTCTTTCTGGCTGAAGAAGCATGAGGCAGAGGCCTCTGGGGGAGGAGCTTTTCGGTAATGGATTTCTCGCTGCTAAAGAGTCAAAAAGGATCAGCCCTCTTGCCTCCCTCTGGCTTTTGCTGTTTGTGGTGGTGATGCAGGAGACAGCTGTACCCCACGTGGCACTATCGGAGTTAGGACACTGACTCCAGATTGGAGTCCAAACCAAGCCCCACAACAGGGCAGTGCCGAGAAAAACTCAGAATCCGAAGGACAACCCTGGCTTTGCCACTGAGGCCATTTCTACCTCCAGATTTCTCATTACGTTAAAAACAATAAAGTTGCTTCTTACTTCACATAGTTTGAACCCTTTATAGCAGGAGCTAAATGTAATTTCTAGCCGAGGAAATTGAGGCCCTCAAAACCACAACCTAAATTCAGGAAGCAAGACACCAGTCAGGACAGGGGTTTGACCCACAAAATGTCAACTACTTCTCTCTACGGTGCCTTGTTTTTTATATCAATCATTGTGGAGCTTACAGTTCCTAAAACACGGTCTCATAAAATTTAAATCAGTCATTACCTGATACCAACAGTCAGATGCTAGGCCCTCCTCTGACTTATTAAATAAAGCACAGTTTTGGAAATCCAGTTGGAAAATCATATTTTTGGAAACTGGTTATACCATCTCTGAAATGAGAACCTAGAGAAAAAGATCTATAATGTTTAGTCTAACTCCCCTCCCTGAATATCTCCACTGGAATTTAAGAAGAGAAAAACAAAAATGCAGAATATTTTACATCATTTGAAGCTCCAAATATAGATTCTTGCTTCTTTGCCCACCATCCTTTCCCCCATTTGCCCTCAATCAGAACATATTAAAATTGAAGCCCGAGAATGCTTATTAGTGATGATGCACATAAAAATTACTAAAATAATGTGAACAAGCGTAAATTGTGTTTTTCTTCGGAACATTAGCTCTTTTAAAGAGCAATTTCCATTTTAACTGGCTTCCTTGTGTTATCCTGGAGTTTTTGTAATTACGTACACGAAACAAAAGAGCAAGCCAGTCTTAGCATCCATAACAAATGATGAGCGCATTTGCTTCTGAAAAAAAATAAAATAAAATAACCCTCTGAATTTATGGCAACAGCCTTTCTTCAGTTGGCACCTTAAAACTTGTTTTAATAATTAACAAGTAAAATCTCCAAGTCAACACTAAAATATTAATAACCATGTTCAATTATTTGGTTAATGCAATATTTTCTATTTTTCTTTTCTTTCCTTTCAATAATAGCACACTAATAGCCTTAACTTCCTGATAATTTGTATGATCTCTTGGAGGTTTTAATTCTCAGAGGTACACAATTAGTTTTTTAATTGAGTATATTAAGATTCATTATAAAGATGAATTTTGGGGTTCTTTTCTCCAAATATGTTTCTTAATGTGTAATGTCTAAGGCAATAGCTGTTCCTAGAACATTCTGCAGGTGATAGAAGTAGGTGTTTCAGGGATTAAAAATGAAGAAAAACTGGTTCACAGAGTCAGCCCAATTGATTTTTGGATTTTTTTTTATTGTCTGTCAGTATCTTGAAGCAGGCTGTTTATTTTATATTAAAATGATGAAAACTCCCTAAGTATGTAAGCATTCTAAGTTTCTTAGAACCCTTAAATTGGGCTATTTTTAAGTATTTGTGTTACAGGTAACTTTGTTGGATCAATCTACTAAATCTTAAAGTATTACATGCCCTGAGCCATCATCACCATCATCCTCTTCTTCATCAATAAAAAGCAACAACTATGACCATTTATGAAAGATTTACAATGTGCCAGATTTGGGCTAAAAGTTTTATGGCTTCATATATACAAACCTAGATTATATGTAGGGCTAGGTTTAACTCTGTTGTATGGATGTCTGCCAAGCTTGGTGGGATTTTCTATAACTGTTTTTTCTTCCTTTGTCAAGGTTCAAGTTCATTGTTAAGTTTCAATATCCGTCAAATATGATAACTAAAATGCTGAACAATTTGCCTTTTCAGTATCACATAGTATGCTCAAGAATTGAATTTTCAGGGAGTCTTTGATTCTTTAGGTTAGAATAGGTCACCCTACCCTACAGTCCCTATAGCGCCCTCTACATATTTCACTAAGACACTTCACATCATTTCAATAACAGCAAATAGCAATCTCCCCATTGAAATGTAAGCTCCATAATGAATACAGATTTTTGTTTTTGCTTCCAAATTCCACTACTTGGTTCACAGATATAACTTTATCATGTGACGGATCCAAGATTTTGATTCCTGACAGAGTTGCCATATTCCTGTTCTAAAAACAATTAACAACAACAATAACATGTTTTGAGCATAATGACATTTATTGAGTATTCAAACTATGCAAGGAACTAGGCTAAAGGTGATATGCATTCTCTTATTCAATTCAAGGCAAGCCTCTGAGGCAAGCTTGTATAGAGGAGGGATAGCTGCGGGACCATGAGCATCTCACTTAATGGCAAACAGGTAGGAGACAGCAGAAATGGGAGATCATGAAAACTCTCACCCAAAAAAGGGTGGAAAACCTCGTTGTCAATCAATTCCAACAAAATAAATAATGATAGGTCACTTAAAGTGTGTAAAGAAGAAGTTTCATGAACAGCTAATATGATTACCACCTTAATTTTGAGGTGGGAAGAATGTTATGTTTTCTGGTAAATTGTGTGGGTCTTCATAAAGCGCCTCCCTACCCCAGATGGCTGACTCTAAAACTTTAAATATAAAAAAAATCCCTAGCACAGAGTATGTGATTTCAGACAGGGTATATGGACTGTAAATGCTACATTTCATCATTCTGCTTAGAGAGAACCGTGGCCTGACATCTATCTTTTGGCTCACACTGCTCCCCCCCACCCCACCACCACCTATGTTTGTTCTAAAGGGTTTCTCACCTTAGCTAAATGCTTTCATAATCCTGACCCTGTTTCCTTCCCGATTACAGCTTCCAAATCCTGCTGCTGCTCATCGTGCCCTTTGCTTATCTTAGGCAGCTCAATTTAACCACCTCCATTATCTTTTGTTCTGAGTCAAGCATCAGAATGTAAAAATATATACATAAGAAGAGCGATGAGAAAAAGAAGAAAATTACTCTTTTTTTCCTGCCGCTTTATTTTACCGATAGTTTGGCTGTTAGAACACTTTCCTGCTGTGGTGACCTTGGTTCAAGCACTTCGGAGATCCAACCCTAAATAAACCAAGAATTCAGGTCATCGGTAGAAGGACTTCCAGGGTGCTGTTAATGATGATGGTGCTTCCTGATCTGAACCTGCAGCTGTGGTTCTGTGTGTATAGTTTAGATCTTTGCTTCTTATCCTCCTTTCTTTTTTTAAATACCTGGGGATATGTTTATAGATGAGAGCGCGAGAGAGAGACATTGATGTGAAGAGAAACATTGATCTGTTGGCTGCCTCCACACGCACCCTGACCAGGATTAAACCCGCAGCGTAGGTACGTGCCCTGACAGGGATGGAACCTAAAACCTTTTGGTGCATGGGATGGTGTTCTTTCAACTGAGCCACTCGGCCAGGGCATAGATCTTTGCTTCTTTTTTTTTTCTTTTCTGGATTTATACCTGCTCCAATGTCATCTTTTTCAGGTATGCTGAGTTTTTTCTGATTTGAACCTACATATTCTGGTTAATGATTTACACTACCTTGTCTAGAATAGTATAGCTAGTTACCCTAAGGTGGATCTACCAATAAAAAGTTAGTGCCCCTTTAAATTTGATCCAATACTCTCTCTCTGAGGATTGCTTTAAAATATCACACCACTACCTTATTAGCAAATAGACACACACGCACACAACCTCCCTCCCTAAGTCAAGTTCGGTACCCTGCCTCTCAGACATTGAACAACTTAGTTATTAAACACCGAAGCAGTTACCTACCAGCAAATAGGGTATGGATAAAAAGTTAAAGGTATGCTTTCAAAATTTTTTCTAGACTTACTATCATTGGTATGAGAAAAACCAAAAACATGCTAGGCTAACACAAAAGAAAAAATATGACCTAAAGGTCACTACAGGCAATTTATTGCTTTTAGCAATGTGCAAGCCCTCTTACTTGTGCCTCTCCTCGGAGTAATATTATTAGCTCCACAGTGTTCAGCATTAATTCACAAAGCATCCAAAGGTGAATGCTTTCTCACTCCAGGGATCATTTTTAAAATGTTTGCTCATTTGGCAGATGCATCAAAACCCATAAATGAATTTGATAAAGGACATTTGAGACCTCTATTGTAAAAATGAAAAGAATATTGAAACCAATGAAGTAAATATAAGTATTGTGAATTATACCATACCAATGGATTTAAAAAAAAATAGTCTTAACAGATTGATTCTCTTCAAATTGATCTATAGACCCAACACAAATCTAAATACCCAGTGTTTTGTTTTCTTTCTTTTTTTAATTAGCAATCTGATTCTAGAACTTATAGGAAAATGGAAAAGACACAGAATAGGCGTGATGGGCAGAATTCTAAAGTCGTTCCCCAAATTTCTACCCCTTGGCATACCAAACCTTTGCTTGTGGCTGGACTTGCGACTATGATAGATTTTTATACCTTGGATTAGATTATGTTATGTGGCAAAAGAAAAGGGATTTTACAGTTGCAATAAAGGTGTCATCACGTATGACTGAGTCATAAGGGAGATTATCCTGGGTGGGCCTGACCTAACCAGGAGAGCCCTTCAGAGGGTCTGCACTCCTCCTGAAGGCAGAGCTCTGAAACATGTGAGTATATGAGGGCATATGGAGGGGGCTTCCCAGCAAGGAGCTGATGAAGGCTTCTCAGAGCAGAGAGTAGTCTTTGGCTACATAGCCAGCAAGAAAACAGGGGTTCAGCCACATAACCACAAAAGATGAAATTTTTCCAAATGTGTAAATGAGCTTAGAAGGCAGACTCTGAGCTCCAGATGAGAACACAGTCCCAGCAGACCTTCGATTTCAGCCCTGAGATGCTGAAAAGAGAATCTGGTCATGCTCAGACGTTTGACTTAAAGAAACTATCAAATAATAAATGAATATTTTAAGCCACTAAGGTCCTGATCATTTGTCATGGAGCAAAATAAAACTAGTACAACAAAAACAATTTTGGAAAGTAATAGCAAAGTTGGAGAATATATACTATCTGATTTTAAGACTTATCAAGCCACAATAATCTGGACAGTTTTGTATTGCTAAGAAGCTATGTGTAATGATCAATGAAATAGAATAAGAAGGTCTGAGCCAGACTAAGACATACAGCAAATTGATTTTTGACAAGGATTCCAAGGTAATTTAATGGAGAATGATATTCTTTTCAACAAATGGTGCTGAACCAATTGGATATCATACGAAAAATACAAACCTTGACCATTCATAGTATACTGTAAAACTTCTAGAAGATAACACAGTAGAAAAAATCTTAGTGACATTTGCTTAGGCAAAAGATTTGATAAATAGGACAATAAAAACACAAAACAAAAATAAATTAATCATAAGTTGGACTTCAAAATAAAAATATTTAGCTCTGTAAAAGGAAAGGTTAGGAACATGCAAGTGAAAGCCACAGTATAGGATAAAATGTTTGCAAAATATTTAAAGAAACTATGTACATTGAGAATATAAAAATAATCTATACAACTCAATTATAGGTAGACAAAAATCCAATTTAAAAAACAGGCAAATTTTGGATAGAGACAAAAACATGTAATAATGGGAAACAAGCATATGAAATAATGTTCATTATCATTAATCATTGGGGAAAACTAAGTTAAAACTACAATGAAGTACAATTACATACTCCACGGAGTGCTACATTTGAGAAAGCTAACCATACCAAGCCCTGGCAAGTATGTGGAACAACTGGAGCTCCCATGCGCTACTGGTAACTATGTAAAGCAATACAACCACTCTGAAAAATCGTGTGCACTTTCTTAAAACATGAACCGTACACCCACCACAAAATCCAGCCACCGCATTCATAAATGCTCACTCAAGAGAATCAAAGATGTAGGTCAACCCAAAGATTTTTGGATAAATGAAATCGCTGCTTTCTAATATATACTTCATTAATGTATATATTCCTCATTACTATTCTTGAACGCCTGACAACATACGTTTTGTCTGTTATTGTCTGCCCTTTCCCCTGCCCTCCCCCCACTCCCAGCAGAGAAAGAACTGGAAAACTAATTTCCGCACAAAACCAGTGCCCCCGCTGAAGTACAAACCCTTCTCTCCCTAGGCCTTTCATTAACCTCCAGGAGGAATGCGACTGACTGAATAAAGAACACAAATACTGCAGGCAAGAAAGGCATTTGATTCCGTTGTTCAGGAATTTGTAGTGCCTTAGCCAAGTTCACACATATTAAGGCATAATTAATACAAAGTGGTTGTGTAGACAACAGGTTATTTCAAGTGCCGTGCTGGATGATTATTTTTCTCTTTCTCTCCCCTTAAATTAAATTACGTTTTCTTTGCTACGTGGAGTTTTAATGTTGTGGGGGAACTACCACATTAACGCTTCTACAAAACGATATTTACATCTATGGGATCCTGATGCGCATACTTTAGAAAGTTTTTGAGACTGTATGTGGAGCTGGATATTTAAGATCTAAAAAAGTCAAGTTCATTATCATAAATTTCATTGTATATATAATCTTGTTTTTATTGACTCTTCTGCCTTTAATTAAATTGTTTTTTTGCTCTATCTTTTCTTCACCTAGTAGAATTGAAAAACATGCCAATTTCTTCCACTTTGTTTATGTGTTTAAAGCTACAATGTACATTTTAGTAAGTCACTCAATCTTTGTACTTTTCAAATTCAATTAAGTTGAAAGCTTTCTCTAGTTTGATAAGAGACAACTGCTGAAAGTTAATGCCTTACGGAAAAATGTTACAAGGACAAAATATCATTTAATAGAGAAAGAGGAAAACATCTTTATTTAACAGACAATCAAGTGAGGTTTTTTAAATATGCCATCAATTACATAGAAGATATTATTTAAAATCATATGCGCCTTCAAATACCTCTCCTTAACACACAGTACGAGAATGACCTTATCTTTAATTTTACATAAAGATTTTAAACAGCACATTTTCTGCAGAGGCATGTTGATATTCAGTAATTCTAAAAATGACTTCAACTTTGTAATGATATACAATAATTTTGCGTTCACAGAAATGATAAAGTGGAGTATAATTTTTACTACGTGTATTGAAAATTAGGACAATATTTTTGGTGCAAAACCTTCTCAGAATATGTATGTTCAAATGCCCTATTTTTCTCCACCTACGCTGAGAGGTCTGCTTAATGTCTGCTTAGCTAACATTTCAAGTCAAGATGTTTTAAATCTAAGTCTTTGTCAAACGCTATGATACCTCCTGCAGATAGGTTCATAACTATAATCAGAATCCCCAAGCAACTCACAGCCTAAGAACAACAGGTTCACACTTAATTACTAGGAAGATTACAAAGGGTATTATAACAGAGTTATAGAAATCCACGAGGAAGAATAGATATCTACAGAAACACTGACAGTCAAGTTATGACTTCAGGGTTAAATTGGTAAGTATAGAGAGATCCTTTAACTGGAAGAACTGGCAAGAACAAAGCATAGAGACAAGCTTGATGGAGCTGAGTCCTGGCTATGACTGGAATGGAAAACAGGGAGTCAGCCTGGGCAGGCAGGGCAGGACTTGGCTGGAAAAGGCATGAGGCTCATGGGGAACCGTTTGTACTTCAACACATCTGTCACGCTGGTGCAGAGTATATGCCTAGACTTAATTATTGATGTAAAACTTTTTCTGAATCACCAATCACAACACGTAGGAAAAAAGAATGACACATTTTGGAGAACAGTGGAATGATGGTGAGAATTGGTAATGGCAGAGAGATTGGAAATGAGTGTCCCGATATGAGAAGATGTGGGGACTGCGGAAAGGCGAGGACCTACCGGTTTCTTTTCTTAAATATATTTTATTGATTATGCTATTACAGTGGTCCCATCACCCCCTTCACTCACCTCCACCCTGCACACCCCCTCCCACCCACATTCCCCCCTTTAGTTCATGTCCATGTGTCATAAGTTCTTTAGCTTCTACTCTTCCCACACTATTCTTGCCCTCCCACTGTCTATTTTCTACCCACCGTCTATGCTACTTATTCTCTGTACCTTTTCCCCCCTCTCTCCTCCTCCCACTCCCCTGTTGCTAACCCTCCATGTGATCTCCATTTCTGTGGTTCTGCTCCTGTTCTATTGTTTGCTTAGTTTGTTTTTGTTTTAGGTGTGGTTGTTAATAATTGTGAGTTGGCTGTCATTTTACTGTACAGGTTTTTTATCTTCTTTTTCTCAGTCTAAGCCCTGGTGATCAGGATGCTCACAGAATTGCTTGAATTTAGTCGCAAATTAGATGAAAAAATGAAGGCTACACTAAGTGAAATAAAGAAAAATGTACAGGGAACCAATAGTGATGAGAAGGAAACTGGGACTCAGATCAATGGAGTGGGCCAGAAGGAAGAAAGAAACAACCCAACAGAAAATAATGAAGGACCTACAGATTTTACGGAACTTTTCTTTTTTACCGCAAACTCTGACCCTTCCATGAAAGATTTAAGAAGTAACAATGTTGAGATTATTTTTGTCTTTTTCTATGAAGTACCACTCTTTAAATCTGTTTAATATAATGAGTAATTTCAATGATTGCTTACAACCCTTTATTGTATATATATCCCAAGTCCTCAGTGATTGTCTGGGATTGGTTCAGTTTGTTTTGTTTTAATTTATCTTTCAATGGCTTATGTTTTCCAAGCTTATGGGGTATTAATGGTGATCTGTTTTTAGAATGAACCTCTCTTTATAAGAACATGCGCACACACACACACTACTTTATGCATCTCATATTTTTTGCTGAAATTAATTATTTCCCATTTAGGCAGGTTACACGATACTATTTTGCATCCAGAAATTTTAGCTTTGAACATAAAATCATCTCTGTAAATCCAATAACAATTTTCTTTGCTAACTGGGCATCATCTAAAGGGAAGAAAATAAATAACATGAAATTGTGATTCATACCAACAATCCTTAGAATAAGTCTAACATTTATCTTTCCCACCCTCAGTCGATCTATCATTTACCTATTGTCTATATGTTAGTCAAAGTAATTCCATTTAATATGGTGTTTGTTTAAAGATAGTATTGTTAACAATACTGAGAGTGAACAATTATATCTTTGTTTCCTAACTTGATTTAGATATCAAAACTCAAAAATAAAATACCTAAGCAATGTGGAGTAAGACATTTCTCTAGTCTTAGCTTCATTGGCCTTATCCATAAAATAAAGTAAATGGACAAAACAATCCCTAAATTCCCTTTATCTCTTAAAAAATCTTTCTCCCCCAGTATGGTTTTCTTTTTAAACTTTGAAAAGATAGTATTTAACAATTGTATTCTAGCGATTCTTTTGGATTTGATACTTTAATGGGGAGCCCTGTTTATCCCCTAAATTAGTTCTCAAGAGTCAGAAAGTAATAACTGGTCTGCTTTTCTGCTTTAATTGCTAGTGTCTGTGTGTGTGTGTATGTGTGTGTGTGTGTGTGTGTGTGTGTGTGTGTGTGTGTGTGTGTGTGTGAGAGAGAGAGAGAGAGAGAGAGAGAGAGAGAGAAGGGTTTAAACATCAGTGTTTGCATTCTGTCTATAAAACCTGAAAGGCAGAAAAGGGAAAGAAGAAACCTTTGCAATTTATAATGAATTAAAATTTGCTAACTGAAGATCCATACTTAATTGCTTTGGTATCTTTACTTTCCTCATGAAACTCTGGGTATTCTCCAGCATTTATATGTCATCCATCTGTGATTTAATGCTCACAAGAAATCTTCAAGGTAAAATTTTTAGACACATTTCATGGATGGAAATCTGAGGCCAAGAGAAGTGGTTACATGCCCTCGACTTCAGAGCTCATAGGTGGTAGAGTCACGTTAGGAACCCCAGTGTTTTGCTTCATCCCCATTCATCTGCGTATTTCCCAGCGCATGTAACAAGGCAGTGAAGCATCCAGTCATAACATAATTAAAACCGATCATTTCATCCTATAGCCTTTGCGTTACTTGATTATGCTGTTGCCGAAAACATCCACATTTTGCCTCTGCAGTTCTGAACTTACACCACCTCTGGTAGGTACTTCCTGACGTAGTATTGAAGGTAACCAGCTTGTCCCACTTTGCCCTGGGACTTCCTTGCTTTCAGTGTTAAAAGTCCTGTATTCCACGTCCCCCCCCCCCCCATGTCTAGTGTACAACTGTCCTGGTTTCAAAATGGAAACTTCTGCATCCTGACACCACAATTGGTATCAGGCAAGACCAGATGGGCTGTCACCTTAAGTAACCATAAACATGGATGCTGTCTTCCCTTTAGAGGCTGTGGATTGGCTGACTCCATCGCCTTAAGAATCTCGTATTTGGGCACAAAGGCATATGCTACTGTAAAGGCTGGCCCCACGAAACAGGTCTGGGACCCCAGCCATTTGGAGAAATCAGCCTCTATTCGGAGGGAAGCTGCACTCTGGTTCTCCCAGAAAACAAAAATAATATCACTTGAATGAGTTCAAGTCTAGCATTCATCTAGTTCACTTGCTTTTTTATACAAATTTATAGTAGGCATTTGCTGATTTAGAGAATGCCAGATTTTAAGTGCTTAGTGGAGAAACATGGGAGAAAGTTGTGTTTCTACAACATCTGGAGAAACAAATATTTTCTCACTGTTTATTTTCACTCTCCTTTTAGAATCCAATAATATTTGCTTTCTTGCTGGAATAAGATGAGCTAGAGAATAATGAGAATGCAAGCTAGTTTTACCTGGAGAAATGCTGCAGGGAAAACAATTCTAACACTGAAGTTGAGAATTGTGAAGTTTATTAAATAATTCTGCTCTCGATGAAACCGTCAATAGCTGAGTGTTTTAAAAACATTGCTAACCGTCACTCAATAAAGATAATATGTCTTGCATAACTCAGAGAAACAATCCTCACTTTAAATTTCTGCTGAGCAAATTATTTGGATTACATTATTTAAAAATGCTCTTGTAAATCATTTTATTAAAACTGCATATGATATTTACATTATACCCATATTATAAGGAAAAAGTTACGAATAAAGATGTCCAATCCTTAGTTTACATAATTTACCTCCCCCAATGAATTAATGTATGTTTGTCTAGGAAAATCTCAGTTTCTTCCAAAATAGACCAAATTATTAGGTATTTAATATTTCAGTTGAGGAAGAGAACTTAAATTCAATAAGATCAGAGAGGATATTGTCTTAGAAAGTTTACCCAGGTATTTTATGGAAATGTTTGCAGAATAGGGTTTAATAGTTGAATAAAATAAAGTAAAAAAATTGAAGGCCTGTGTGCTAAATTCACCTTTAATGCTGACTTGCCTGTTATCTTAGCCAATTTTCTTAAATTCTCTGATTTATTTAGATAGAGGAACTTAGGTGTCTTTAAACTTAATCAGTGACTGATTATATAATTTCTTTTAAGGTGTTAAATAAAGAGGTTATATTCAGAATTGAGGAAAGACACTTGAAATTGTTAGACATTCAACTATGTCATACTACCCTGGAGAGTAATTTACAACCAGATAAAAAGTCATTCCTTCATGCTTTTCTTGAAGATATCAATTTTTTTAATTCTGAAATTAAAATTTATGTAAATGTTAATTTATCTATAGTAAATATTAATTTAAGAAATCTTTGCTGCATTTTTCCATTACCACTTAGCCCCCTTGCACCCCCCCCAACACCACACTGTTGTCCACATCCACGAGTCCTTTCTCCTTTTTGCTGGGTCCCCAGTCCTTACCCTCTGCCCCTTAGCTGCCATCCTGCTCTCTATCTGGGAGTCTGTCTCTACTTTGCTTGTTGGTGCACTTTGCTCACTAGATTCCACACATGAGTGAAACCATATGGTGTTTGTCTTTCTCTGACTGGCTTATTTCACTTAGCCTAGTGTTCTCCAGGTCCATCCATGCTGTCACGAAGGGTAAAATTTTCTTCTTTGTTATAAGCCAGTAATATTTTATTGTGTAAGTGTCCCACTGTTGTTTTATCTAGTCATCTACTGGTGGACACTTGGGCTGCTTCCATAACTTGGCAATTGTAAATAACACTGCAGTGAACACAGGGGTGCTTATGTTCTTTCAAATTAGTGTTTTGGGTTCCTTCGGATATATTCCCAGAAGTGGGATGGCTGGGTCAAAAGGCAGATCCATTTTTAATTTTTGGAGGTATCTCCATATTGCTTTTATTCATTTACTTAAATGCTGATTTACCTATAGTAAATATTCACTAATGATTGTATTTTATATTTTAAAGGTAATATTCTTATTTAAAAATTCCTCTATCTTTATGGTATTCACTCAAGAAGCAGCTGATATTTAGGATCCACTGGGTCTCCAATACCCAGGTAAGAGTGGGAACCTACAGAACATTACTTAGTTTTTTTAGGAGCTCAGGCGTCAGTGGGTGAGACAACCGGGATTCCCTGATTTTTCCCCTTAATGAGACATATTGAGACAAGTTCCAGAAAATTATAGAACTAAGCAACAAATGGGCCCTTTCCTAGCAAACCACTGAAACATTAGATTGTCATTGTGAATAAAACAGCAGCTGCCTGATTCCAAACAGCACCGTTTGGTAGACTTCTATGAACATTAAACAAAGAATAACCCATTTGATTTCTTCATAGTTCTAAACAAGGTTTGAATTTCTGCTTTCAGCTGTGTTCTGTGCCACTAAAATAAACCCAGGATGTCCTTTAATAAAAGGCACACGGCAATTTTATCATATTCTAAAAGATCCTCTTCAGCTTGGGAAAAATTAAATGAGTTGTTCTAATAAATTGTGGTATCAACATTCATTCAGTCATTCAATGAAGAAATATTTTATTCACCAATTTTGCATTTAGTGCTATGTTACAGAGCAGTACACGGGACATGGCCCCTGAGCTCAGAGAACTTAAAGTCAAATCAAACTAGTTTATATCCAGGTAAACAAATGCCTGACAGATGACCTGATTTGTCCAAAGTCACACAGCTAGTGTCAGTTCTGGGCCTTGGACATCTGTCTCTTGACTTCGACATTCATATCCTTTCTAAGGTCCCATGTGATTTTTGTCTCTTCATTTTAAAATCACTGATTGGGCTCTGGCTGGTGTGGCTCAGTGGGTTGAGCACCAGCCTGTGAACCAAAGGGTCACCGGTTCGATCCCTAATCAGGGCACATGCCTGGGTCACTGACCAGATCCTCAACAGGGTGTGCTCAAGAGGTAAACAACCACACATTGATGTTTCTCTCCCCCTCTTTCTCCCTCACTTCCCATCTGTCTAAAAATAAATAAAATCTTTTTTTTTAAATTAGTTTGCGCATCAAATGACATAAAATAGTCTTTCCTTGAAAAACCTGAAATACAGATAATGCTTATATGTAATTTTTTCAACAAGAATATTTCCAAAAGAAGTTGCAGGATAGGAATGCAAAAATATTTTCTTTCCTGCAAAAGTCCCTCAGCATCACTGGGACTTACTCATGTGCATCCAGCAAAGACCACACTGGAATAGAAGCCAAGTGACAGCTGGCATGCAATTTTCATAGTCATTGTCAAATCTAAAATCCCCTAAATAAGAATGTAAAATTAAATTACAATTAGAACTATATATTCCCTCACAGGAACTCTCAGAGGTGCGGGGAGGAAGGCGTATCCTGTTCACATAACTTGGTTAAAATGATTATACATTATTTTTATAATTTATATTTTCCCATTTGGTAGCACAACCTGGCTTCCTTAGAAGTATTCATTTGTGTACACTCTTTTCACACGATGGTTATTCGCTTTCCTTTGGGGGTCTAAATGAAGATAAAATAACTCGTTCTCATCTCAAATCACTGCTGCTTTCAATCTTCCTATATGTGCTGTAGCATAACTGTTCAGCATTAAAGTTGGCATTTAAAGTATTTAAGATTGACTGAAAGTGTTCAGAAAGGATAAAAGCTTAGTGAACTAATTCAGGAAAACATCATATTTATCAGAGCCAATTTCTGTAGCTTGACATTTTATGATTTACTTCTAAGCCGCTAAAATAGCTTTAGAAACCTTTTCCTCCTGGTCTGTCTGATTTTTTTTTCTTGTATTCTGTCTAATCCTGCCTGAAATTTGTGCAATTAATATCGAGGCAGGCATCAAATCCACCGACAATGATCAGCCAGGAATTACGCCTGATGAGGAAGAGTTTCATGCTTTACCTGTCTGTCAGTTTCACGGTAACTGCACCAGAGAGAGAGGTTCTGGAAACCGGAGATACTACTGAGTTTCTGGGATACAAACAATTTTACACAGGATATGGTTTTCCCTCCCCTGGACACCTTCCAGTTCCAAGATTTTTATTTCAAAGTTCTTACATGAATATCTTTTAAAGAAAAAATCAGGTAGAATTCACTCTTCAGATTAGAGTCAGAAGAATGGAATTAAAGCTTGGGCTTGATGATGCTTGAATAATTTACCAAGTCCTCACTGAGGTATCACATAAAAGGCTTGCAAGGGGTTTCCCAGAAGGAGCTCAGAACCAGTCACAGTAATGAAGCTAAAACCCACTCCCCCACTTATTTTGTCCTCCAAGAGCAAGGCAACAGATTTTCATGAAAACAGTGAATGTCAAATCATCTCATAAAGTTTTCAGATTCTGTCACCTCTTAAAGATGGTACCAAGTTCCGCCTAAGTGCTTATTTTACATGCTCAATGAAAATTATACTTTAGAAAAATAAAGGAGGCCAAATGTTGATCTTCTCAGAATGATATTTGTATCTAAATCTACTCTCTGAATGATTTATGTCACTTACAGAATTATAGGTATATTCTCTCAGATTTTGTGATTTTCTAAATTATCTATTATTTATCCATCTACAATTAGATACCATTCATGTTACAAACAAATATCAGTACTTAAAATCACTTAATCCTTGACAGCTATAAGGCAGATAATTTCTGTTCTTACACAGAGAGAAACTGGTTCAGAGAAGGGATTTGGTAAATGTCACAAAACTAGCTAATGGCAGAGCTGAAAGTCAGAAGCAAATCTAATAGATTTCAAATGTAATCTATCGTGTTTCGGACTTCTTCCTCACTTCACATCCAATCCCCATAGGTCTAAGCTAGCAGGTTTGTGTAAAATTGCACTGTACATATGTTTGGAGCTAGACTGTGCAAGGTTTGAAAACTTCACATTCAGAATAACTTTCTGCAGATCAGGGATGGTCAATATATCATAAATTGCCAGGAATATTACATGGGACAGGTAATATGAATAGAATATGCTTAGCACAGTGCCTGACATGTTGGAAATTCTCATTAAATGCCAGGTGATACTATTTTTTGACTTTATTGAAATATAATTGTCCTATAGGAATTATATATATATTTAAGGTGTACAATTTGATACACACGCATTGTGAAACAGTCACCACCATTCAGCTAATACACATATCTAATGTGATAGTATTTTAATGATAGTGGAAATATTTTGATCTTAGGGAATATTTTGAAGGGGAAGAATGATTGTTCTTCCCAATCATTTCCATGTGCACTTATTTTTAAACTTTTTAAATAAATGATTTATTTTTAGAGAGAGAGAGGAGGGAGAGAGAAAGAGAGGGAGAGAAACACCAATGTGTGAGAGAAACATTGACTGGTTGCCTCTCACACGCCCCTACTGGGGACCTGACCTACAACCCAGGCGTGTGCCTCCACATTTGAGCTCCACTTTTCTCTGTCTCCCTCTGCTTTGAATAACTACACTGCACTGCCAGGAAGATATAAATTATCTCTACTCATATTCTCAATAATAATACAAATAATGACAGCAACAGTATCTAATATTTAAGGCAAATTTCTGTTAGTAGAGAACGCTTCTGTTTTACAGAGAGTAAGCCATGTCGTTGCCACAACGTGATAAAAATAAGATTTATCATGATCCCCATTTTGACGTACGGAAACTTTGCCAAAATGTCGCAGCTAGTAAGTGGTAGACTCGTGATTAAACCTGAGCAATCTGACTGGAGAGACAATAAACTCGACCAGCAGAAGACAGTGGACAGGCTTGTGTTACAATTGTATGACTGACCGTAGCTATTATTACAAAGCAGTATCGAGTTGTTACTAATTGTCCCTGAAATTGATTTTCACTAATGCAACTATTATAAACTATTTAAGATTATGTCCCTCCTGAATTTATCATAGAACTAACATGCTATGAAGGGTATAGAGAGGAAAAAAATTGGCATTAATGAAGACATCCAACACTCAATATTGTGTGAACTACACCCTAACTTCCCTGTACAAAGCACAGAACCTTGGAGTCTATTGTTTCCCATCATGGGCAAATAGAATGGATTTGCTCTGAGGACTTATTTAATGGAGAAATACAACCTGTTGAAATGGTCACTGTTGGGATTTTCTTCTTCTTCTCCTTTTTTTTTTTTTAAGTCACAATGCCTTATAGAGGAAATTTGTTGAAATACCATCATGAAATTACAGGCTACTGGAAAAGTCAAGATCACTCTCATACCCATGCGGCTGACTGACACCACATCCTTTCACTCTTTCTGGTCTTTCTTGGACGTAGCCTCAAGATAACGCTGGCCATCCCTGGTCAATAGCTTAGAAACGATGCAAGTAAGAAAACAAAACAAAACATGTGGTTTTTTACCCCTTATTTAATTCATTTTGGCCCTTGTTTCAAGATTTTTTTTTCGAGGCAGTTGATTTTAAGCGGGACTAGATCGGAAAATTTCCTGCACTGTTGGGTTGGTTCTGTTATTACTACTGAAGACAGACGGTGTTCCCACAAAAGATGCCCAGGAAAGCATCTTTTCCGGGTTTAACTCACACAGCCATGTGCTATGCTGTTAGGGCATGCTTATAATTCCAGGCTACAAACCTGCAGTCAGGTTAGTTGATAAACACTCCCCTTTAAGTCACTTTCTTTTATAAATTCACTCATCATTTTATACATTGGCTCATGTGACACAAGTATGCCTTAATCTGTTCTCCCATTTTTGGCAGGAAGAATGGGCTAATGATTTGTTAAGTTTATTTTTGAAGGTTGGAAATTCTAATCTTTGAAGTTCAACAAGTTTCTTTAGTAAATTTGTGGTCTACAGGCTGTAAGCTTTGGGGGGGGGGGGGCGCTGAAACATTTACCCCTTCTCTTTCCTTATACTGATCTCACCCTGAGAACAAGTTGCTAACTACTCACAGTCCTTATGAAATTTTAATAATTTGAAAATGCATTCTAGAGCTTCCCTTCGAGCAGCAGTTTCTAAGGACTTGAACTTGAGTATTCGAAATGAAGATGCTTTATTTTCCTCTGCTCAGATTACAGAATAAAAATAAATTATGAGCAAAACTAAGGATCTGATCCTAAATCTACTTCCCTCGCAATCCAAAAAGACTAAGTAAAATATTGCCTTAAATTTGTAATATTCTCTTATCTATCTTGAATGTTTCATAGCTGATGTGAATATTTTTCCTTTATGTAACTTTCCAATTACTTTGAAAATCACACCCAGAAGTTCTCTGTAAATTCGTGAACACTGGCCCAATCTTTACAAGGTATGTTATTCGCAAAATGTTCAATGACTCCCTTGAAGCTGCTGAAATCCGTTAAATCAATAATATGAATTTTAAACAATCTCTTAATATGTATTTATATATGAATCACAAGTTACCAAGATACTTTAGTATTTTTTAGGTCAATAATATTTACTCTTACAAGACTAAAATATTTTTAAATGATTCATATACTTAAGCATTCACTGCTGTTCCTCTCCAAAATCAATCATAATGCCATCACGGATTTTGTTGCCTTTCAACTTTGAGGCTCTTTCTATTTTCTCTCTCAAATACTTATTTCTAATATAATTTTCTCAACATCTATTGATTATGGATGTTTCCTGGGGTTGGCAAAGACCTAACTGGATTCCCATTAGCTTGAGTGGTTAAGGTTTATTCCAGAAAGATATCTATTCTGTTTGTTACAGTAAGCTGGATGGGGGTGCCAAGCATTTATTCACCAGCCACTTGATTATAGAGGCCTTTGGTATGCAATGCAGACTGTTAAAATGTTAATGCATTCAATTATACAGTCTTTCAAAAGATTTAAATGGAAACTTCGGAAATGTATGTATTTCCTGGGTTTCTAGTTTCCAAATGCCATTGGTTGGCGATTGGAAATTAATTGAAGTTGAATATAAATGAAAACTAATTCCGCAGTGATGCCAGATCCCAAGCCAAGGGACTTGCGTGAATTGTTTTGACGGATTGTAAAGAGTATCTGTTTCTAAATGAGACACTCTATGTGGGTACCAAATTAAACCAGTTTAACATCTATAATGAGAACCGAATAGTGCTAGGCACAGCAGAGTTTAATAAAAAAAAGATTACTAAAAGTTATTCTTTGCCTGCAGTCATCTCAGAATCATTGGTCATGGCCTTCAAAAACGGGTGCATGTCTAGGGGTCACACACCCCAACTTGTTTGTGTGCAGATGAAAATTAATCAAATTCAGGGTGACATGAAGTGTTGCCCATCGTGAAAGCCACACTAATTTTAGTGGACAACCCCCATACCCGTTGAATATTTCTTATCTCAAATACTTGCATCCTTCTAATATATATTATACATGAATCTGAGCATTTTCTGTAACCTCTGGAGCATGTTTCAAAGTTTAAAAATTGTATCTCAAGCTATGACAGTGAATGGTGTGTGGAGGGGGTTATGAGTGTTAACCTGAGTATGCGTGTGTGTTCACCAAGTGTGAACGTGTGTGTATGTGTTATGTGTATTTTGTTGTAGGCAGATAGCACGCATTTATTTCTGTTGAGTTGGGGAGGACAGAACTTCAATGGGCTAAAACACATTGGTGTTTGTAACACCTTCCCAGCAAATACCCAGGTATACGTTTTCTTAACAATCAGGAAGTCTCTATATGTCTGATACGAACGTTTTCCAAGGTGCTTTCAAGTCATTTCCATTTGCATCTTTCCTAGAGAAAATAGAACACCTTCATGCTCTCACAATATTCCGAAAAAAATAAATGAGTTTCATGCCGACCTTATGTTCTTCATTACAAACCTATAAAAGCTATTTTGGCATGTTCTCATGTTATAAAAATATATTTATATTTTTACCAAAATATGCGTATAGCTTTGAATAACTTCTGAAGTCCAAAGCATTTTCATAGAAGGTAGTATATCGGTATTTTTTTTAGTTTAAAAAGAAAGAGTTGGTTCTGTATTTGATTTATATCAGGGCTAAAAACCTAGTGAAAATATTCAAACTTGAGAGCTAAGATATTTAGTGTGGTAATCACACCATTAATACAATTAAGAGAACAGAGCTATTTATAAAAACAGTCACACCAAACTATGTGTTACAAAAATAACTTCACTTAGAAAATGAAAATAATATTCTATTAGAGATTAACATACATTTGACATTAGACTAGCAAATTATTAAGAAATTGGTTGCTAGTTCATTTCGTTCCTTAAATTCCACACATGAGTGAAATCATACGGTACTTGTCTTTCTCTGACTGGCTTATTCTACTCAGCATAATGTTCTCCAGGTCCATCCACACTGTCACAAAGGGTAAGATTTTTCCTTCTTTTTTTATGTCAGAGTAATGCATGACACAGGATACAGAGAATATGCCGTGAAATTGTGCACCTGAAGCCTGTATAACTGTGTTGAGGGTCACCCCAATAAATTCAATGAAAAGGAAAAAATAAATAAATAAAATTTGATAAGTAATTGAGAGATCTTTTATAGTTTCATTCCATTTTGAAGACATATTATTCTCCCTTCTGAAACAATTATTTACATATGTTAATCACATGGCTGTATCAGTTTTGATTTGATAATGTCACACACAAGTTGGCCAATAATTTTGACCAATGTATTTTTCAAAAGGGCAATTTACTTCAAAACGCCGTCAGTCTTAAAATGGTAAAGGGAATTTATGTGTCGTTTAAATCACTGCTTGACAAAATGCAAGATTTGTTAGACTGAGTTGTGGGTTTTGTAAGCCAGACAATGTTTGAATATTACTCTTAGAAGGTTTTAATATTTGGGGGGTCTCATATTCTAAATCACACTATTTTGGTCTTAAGGATGTCACTAAGTTGAAGACTAATAATATGAAAACTGACACTGAATTTTTAAAAATATGTGTCAGGAAATAAAGAGGTATAAACATAAAAGAAAGAATAAAAACAGGAGCCCTGCTTTCATTTCTTGATATTCCCTAATTAGTATTGATTAGGAAAAGGAGAAACTAATGGTGCACATGGGAGCAGGAAGAAGTGGAGGCTTTTCCCCCCATTCAGCCATGAAAGTGACGGAGGAAAACTACGCAAAGTCACACCTGGGACGTGGAATGATGCTCCTTAGGAAGCTGATGGAGCGGAGGAGAAAGTTCAACAGGGGGTTATGCGGAGCTGAATAAATTACATAGACATCCCCTCACATCTCTTCTTTTAAGCACTCTGGGATCCAGAAATAGGACTTCAGCATCCTTAATGTTCAAACCTTTCCATTTTAAACTTGCCACGTATCCACCAGTATCATGACATACGCAAAGGGTCATTTTTTTCTATAAAGATCCTGCCATCCCAAGATTTTACTTGTTCATCCTCCAACCTATTGAAGTCGGGGCATAGAACATGATGCTGAAAGGTGAAGTCATCAAAGAGAAAATAGATAGGGGTCTCAGCAGCGGTTAACGAACCTGCTGGTTCTACTCAAGCAAATTAAGGCTCCATTTGAGTAACTGCAAGTTGTGCTGATAATGACATGAGAAACGCTATTTCACATGAAGAAGATTTTTAAACCATCACCGATTTTCATTTCCCTTCTCTCTCCCATTGATTTAGTTAGTCCTTTCTCCTCCATCATTTGGTTCTCCCAAGTCCTCACCGTATCTCCTTTGACCAAAATTGCTATGACAAACAAACTGGACACTAACAGTACATTTTCTTTGATTTAGCCAGTAATCACCTTGGAATCATAGGACTCACTGAAAATGTGGGTGTGTTTGGTAAGTACTGTGACCTGAATGTGGAGAGGAAAAGCAGTGAAGAATTATTACAGCTAATAATGATAGGCTTGCAGTCCTTAATTGTCTACATTTAGGAAGTTTTCCTCTTTTTCACTCTCCTAGGATATTAATACATAGCTATTGATCAATCAACAGCAACAAACACTGGGTCTAACACCTCCTATGTAAAATATTACCTGTGATGTTTTGTTAGCATTGTGGATGGCTTTGAGTTCTCTCTCTTGCCAACTAAGGGTTGAGGACAAGGGTGGGGCAGAGGAGGGGGTGAGTAAGATGTTTACTCTTTCTACTTATTTTTGTTATAGAGGAGAATGGTGAAGTTATGGCAGAGCGAGAGATATTTCTGGAGAAAAATAGTTCAGTATTGGGATGAAAGCACAGATAACTAGGAGAAAATGGAATAGGCTGTTGAGGAAAATTTCTGACATGTAGATGCAGTTTTAAATTTAGAAATAAAGTAGCAATCACAAAGCAACATATCAACAAAAAGGTTATAAACGGTCTATTTCCAAAGAAGCTGCCACAACTACTCCCAGGAAATGTGACGAACTGACAAAGTCTCTATTAATGTTGAAAAATTATACAAATCAGTAAGAAAAATACCCAGAGTTTGAGACATAAAATGGGAAAACACCTGAATGGACCATTTACAAAGAAAAAATATTAAGTAGTTATCAAATGTATGGATAAAGATTTCTATCTCAATAGTAATCAAAGAAAAGAAGACATATATAAATAAGTATAATGTATCCCTATTAGACTGACAAATAATTTACACTTATACATATATTGTGTATTATATATTTCATGTATAAAATAAATTGTATAATAGTATAATGCAATAATATATGTAATATATTTTGTTATATTTATGTCACATATAGATATAAAAACACATATGTAACTAATACCATCAAGCATAACAGGAAAACAGTATCTATTTCCTTAACTATTATTGTTGCCAGTAATGTCATTTCAGAGAATTAAATCTAAATTCAAAGTTCTATGTATTAATATATACTTTTGCAGTATAACTAATGATGGTAAAAAATGGTAGGCAATTGATTCAGTCAACAATAGAGCAACGGTTACAGTGGTCCAACACACACTGTATTTCTATCACAATCGTAGTCTGGTCTAGGATTTCCTCCTGGCACAAGCTGTCACTTGACCCTCACCGTTGCAGAGGAGGTGGGAGTGTTCCCTGAGGAAGGCACGTGCCTTGAAAAGGGAGGCTCTGCATCGCCTTCCATTAAGGGAATGGAGAGGGTCCCAGTCTTCATCCGGGAGAAGTAAAATACTTCTGCAGGCACAGAAAGTCCAGGGAAATCTGGGGATTCGAGACCTCTGAGTGAGTCAACAAGAGATGTCTTCATCTCAGATCTCACGGTCCCAGTCATCCTCAAGCAGTGAATCTGACCTGGGAACAGCAGACTTACTGGTTTTCAGAATCCAACATTATCTGGGAGCTCTGCTGTCATTACAATTAAGTTTCCAACTCAGTCCTCAGCTTTTTCTGAGCCCAAACTCTAGGCAATTAAAATCTCCTGTATATGCTGCTACAGAAGAATTCTGGCTTTCAAACTTAGTTTTTAATTGGTGATTTGGTGGCTAATTTTCCACATACTTCCTTGTATTTCTCCACTACACTGATAACTCCGAGCAAAAGGCATGTGATATGGTAGCACTTGTCATTACAAGATCCCTATGCCTGAGATATCACATCCGCCAGAGTTATTTCCTTCCACAACATCCCAGCTCAGTTTACCATGGGGTGGGTGGGGAGGAGTTTCCACATTTGTGCAGCTGGCCAGATGATGTCAGGACACTGCCACTGATGTGTCTACCAAGCCAGGTGGGCAGCATGTAACCGCACTTCCAAATCTCATTCTCAACATGCAAAGAACATGCACAACTCAACAGTTCAAAGGCAAACAGTCCAATTAAAAATAGCAAATGAGCACATGAAAAGATGCTCAACATCCTTAGTTATTAGAAGTATGCAAATCAAAACCACACTGATAACATGTTTTGCCTTGTATAATGCTCATTTTTTGGCCCTAATTTTTGAGGGAACTATATACATGGGAATGATGATTATATACCTTGGGTATACTAATGGGTATAATAATCCCATGTGTAACATGCACAGAAATGTGGGTGTGCAATGTACATGGCAAAATACAGTACTACTTCATACCTACTAGGATCTCCATCCTCAAAAACACAGAAAACAACAAGTGTTGGCAAGGATGTGAAGAAACCGGAACACTCACGTAACACTGCCGGTTGTAAATGATGCAGGTACAATGAAAACAGTTTGATTTTTTCTCAACAAGTTAAAATTAGAATTATGACTGAGAAATTCTTCACCTAGATATGTGCCCACAATAACTAAAAATGGGTCTTCAAACAAAACCTTGTATATGAATGCTCAGAGCAGCACTATTCATAAAAGCAAAACGGTAGAGACAACCCAAATGTTCATCCATGGATTAATGGATAAACAAAGTGTGGTATATCCACACGATAGAATATTGTGTAGCCATAAAAAGGAATGAAGTATCAATGCATATCACAACATGAATAAATCTTGAAAATATCACGCTAAGTAAAAGAAGCCAGATGCAAAAGGCTACCTATTTTATGATTCAATCTGAATAAAGTTTTGGGAATAGGTAAATCCATAGACCCAGAAAGCAGATCAGTGACTGCTTGAGACTGCAGGGTGGGGACAATGAGCAACGGCTGCCTCGTGAGGACAGGGTTTCCCTTCAGGGTGACGATAATTATCTGGAACTAGAGAGTGGTGGTATTTGCACAACACAGTGAAGGTACTTTATGGCACTGAATTGTACCTGTTAAAATGATGAAAGTGGTAAATTTTATTTTGTGTGTACTTCATTATAAAAGATAAAATTCCACTCTAGACTCTGCCCTCTGGGATCAACATTCTTACATCATATTCCTTGTAAGAGAGACGTGGAGGCACGGACGCAGTGTTAGGCTATTTCTCGGAGGGAGAGAGCTGTTGAGAACAACCGTGACAGAGTGAGGGAAGCGGTACTGAAGAGAGGAAGGAGATGAACTTTGCATCACAAAGGAAGCCTGGGGAATCCCACAAATTGCTCCAGTGATGGGATAGTCCCTCAGATATTTTAAAAATCAAGGCGAAGGATCAGGTCTTCGTACTTGAATTCCTAGCAGATGCAGGCCTTTCCCAGAGAGGGGACTTAGGGTTCGGTAAAGCTACAGACTTTGGCTCAAGGCAATTTCCTGGGAAGGACTCAGTTGTGAAGCATTGGCCTCCAACATTGGTAGCTGTAGAAACAGGTGGCTTTGCCTGGAAGAGGAGAGTCTGACTGGTGTAGCACAGTATCCACAAGGCAGAAACCTGATCAGTGCCTCAACATGCTAGCTCACCACATGATACAAACCTAAGGATAGACTTCCATTCGGACAATTATCCCAACAGTCTTTCCAACAGAGTGCACTGCTCCCTGGTTTGTATTGCTCCTCACCAGCACCCTCACCTTTTTGCCATTTCAGTCAGCTGAATGTTTTGAAATGGAGATTCTTCTCTTAGACCTTTACACCAAGGTGGTCTGCATAACATGGATTTTTAGGATAGCTCTGACTGTAAACCACCTTTCTCAAGATCCCTACACCTTCTCAGTACATCTTTATTTGTGTGTCTGTTATTCAATGAAATCATTGGCCAAATGTAAATATATAAGTTTTCTGCTCCCGTCAGATCCCCTTACCCTAATTTTTGCTCTTCCCAGCTTCATGACTGTTTTTATTTATTTATTTATTTATTTATTTATTTATTTATTTCAAAAGTTGGCTTCCCTGGCTACCAGATCCCACGTGGCAAGAGTCCGAGTGTTTTGGAATCGCAGCCCCCTTGGAGTCCGCTGAAGATGGGCGCTAGAATGTGAAGGGGTCAATGCCGTTGGCTTGGTTCACATCAAGGTACAACCGACCCCACAGACCTCCCCTGTGGGTCAGACCGAAGCTCCCCTCTGAGGGTTGCCAGCGGAGTGAGGGGAGCAGGTCAGGAAAGGCGAGAGAACCGGCAAGAACCGGATTGTAGGCGGTTTCCCAGATGCTCCTGCTCAGTGAATGAATCAGCTTGCACTTGGATCTCCTCTCAGCTTCCACAGCCGCGAGTCTACCCCAAGGCCCTCGCGGTTATAACTGCACCATATCGACAACTAGTAACTGCCTAAACTTTTGTGAACATTTTAACATACGCCCCTGGGCATGACGACGCCACACCTAAGGTTACAGGGGAAACAGTCTTCAGTGCACCAATAGCCTCCCTGAAATTTGGATAAAAACAGTTTAATGATCGCTTCACTGTGTGTAACAGTAGACAGTTTCCCTGATTCCTTCACAAACACAAAATAGCATTTGGTATGGCTTCCTGTTGGCTACCCAAAACACAGTCTGCAGGAAAAAAAAGTTTGTTATTTATTTATTTTTTTGGATGGTGGTGGGGTTTTGTATTTTTCTCTTGCATCCATGACTTGTGTTCAAAAGAGCAACACAGTTTATTTCTCCCAGTGCTCTGCTCAGGACAGTCATTGTCTGTCTCCCACGTTGTCCTCAGGGGCACCTTCACAGTAGCGTCCTGAAAGAAAGGTCCGAGACATGGTGGCCAAGGGAAAATGTGTTGAAGGTGCCGGCCTTCCCGATGGGCGGCTACGGTCCTGTTGAGAACGAAGAGTGAAGGAGACTGGGTGGTGGGCCTGCAGATCAAGTGCCATCGGTTAATGTTGCTGAAGCCCCAACGATGGAAATTTCGCTTCTGGCTGTGTAAGGAAAATAAACAAAGACAATGGCATTTTCACTCTCCTAAGCAGTTTATCCAGATCAATACGGGAAGGACTGCTGCTTCGCTGTGGCTGAGCTGAGCCTTAATTAAAGACTTTGCCCTCTGAGGTTGACGTGCCAGACACCTTCATGACTATGGGAGTATTGAGTTTCTCTTTCAAAAATTTAGAGCGAGGACAACATCAGCATGGCAAACACGACTGAGGATGATTTTTTTTTAAATCCATAAACTAGTTTTTGTTCAAGATTTTTTCTAAAGTAGATTTAAGATCTGAGTGAAAATATCCCTGTGGTTTTCTTTTGCCTCATGAATAAAGTCATGATATCATAATATAGTCAAGAAGTCCCCATTTAATCTTGCTCTTTCTTTATTATTTTCCTTTTCTGCTGACCCTGCAAAATATATATGTTAGGATCCAGCCATGACAAGCAACCATTTTTCTGAAACTCAGAATTTTTTCTCACAGCATGCTGATTCTTCTGCTTGTGATATTTTCCCCTACTCTCTAACTTAGTCTTCCAACCCAGCTCAAGTATCACCTCCTCCAGGAAGCCTTCCCTTGGGTTTCTTTCCAAGATCACTATTGTGGCAGTCTTGTTCATTTGTTCTATGGAAAACTATAGGGGTATAACATGAATGCTTCATCTCCTGAGCTTTGCTAATAGCTGGCTGAAGAAAGAAAATTTATTTTTCTCCTTTGAATTCCTGATGCTTGGCAAAATCATTAAACAGAGTGAGTGCTAAATAAGTGTTTGCATAATTATTGAATTATTGAATGCATTTGATTATTCAAAAATTCACTATTTGAGCTGATACATTCTTTAAAATCAAAATGATCACTCTGTGTGTGTGTGTGTGTCTTTTGAAAATGCATAATTATGAAATGTGGTTCTGCAGTAGGTAAATTAAATGGCTGTTTTGAGAAAGGTATTTCCTAGAAATATATCCCTTGGAATTAGTCTTTTGAAAGTGAATATATAAAATCATTTCTTTCTGAGACAACATCATCCCCAGGAATAAGAAACCAATATTTCTAGAATCCTCTTGTAGGGTTTTTAAAATTATCAGTACTTGAAATTTTATCTCAGCCCTTATGAAGATTGCATTAGCATAAAATGTGTTCTTTTGATTTAATATATTCTCTGAAAGGGGAAATATTCACCAGAACGAAGAGGTGGGGTAGGAAATTATTACCTGCCAGGTGACAAACAGTACTTTACACTGATAAGAAAGGTTTTTTATTTTATTTTATTTTATTTTAATGCAAATTACAAAATTTGAGTTGACACTCAATCCTTTTGAGGGAAAAATTGCAAAATTCAAATGAATATCCACTATTAAAGTAATAGAGCTATTTGAATTGTGGCAAATTGCAAATCCAAAATTAACATGTTCTTTTTTTTGAAATGTTGCCTGCATCATTATGTTTTGTCAACTCATGTCTGTACCATGATTCAGCACAATTCGGGTTCCTTAAACTAGAAGATAATTATATTTGCTACTGTTGATGATTCTTTGGATTAGTGGGCTGAGGATCTAGGTAACAAAAATGATTTTCTTAATTATAAAGAGGAATTTTGTAAATTATCATTAAGCAGATCTTTGTCTTGAAAGATTCCTTACCTCTTTGACCCATTAACAATTCATGAAATGATTCTTTTTTTACTGCTATGTCCTCACAGTATCACAGCATTCCAAATACAAACCGAACCCAAAGATGCTTATTCTTAAGGATATTAAATTCTCTAAAATAGATAATAATAACTTTAGGTATCAGGGATCATTCTCCAAATGTTTGCACTACGTACACATCTCACAGTTCACCACTGATTGAACATATTCAAAATCAGTAGAAATGCTGGTATTTATCAGGTAACATCACTGAGGCGTGGACCCCTCACTGGTCATCAGAAACACTCAATTGCCAAAGAAACGGTCACTGTTGCAAAAGAGTACTTTTGTGCCTACCATTAACTGAATTCTATGCCAATGGTACTTTCTCTGCTCAAAACCAGTCAATGGGTTATCATTACACATCTCAACTCCTTACTGAGGTCTATGAAATTCTGCAAGACGGAGCCTTCGCTGTCCATCCTACTTTCCTTATGCATGATCTGCATCACACACTCAGCCCCGGTCTCCATCCCTTCCTCTAAATGCACGATGCCCTTCCTCATCCCAGGACCGATGCGCCCACGAATCTGTGGTTTCCTCCACAAATGACCCAGCTCCCCTCAGCTTTCTTGTTCCAATGTAAACGCCATCTCCTCAGAGAGGCTGCCAAGGACACTTTTTCAAAAACACTCTTCCCCTAACAAACCCCTGACTTTCTTCATTTCAACCACTAATGCTCCCTTTATAGGAATGTCTTCATTTGTAATGACCGCATTACTAATTTTTTTAAACATTTAAGATGTTTTTAAAACATTGAAAAACAGCACCTTCATTAGAATATGTGTTCTATAAGACTGGACTACATCAGTGTTTCCTCCATGAAAACCTCAAAGGACCAGCTTTTAATACACATGATGTTTGAAGGAATAAGTTTATTTTGTTTGTGAATCAACTTTTTTTCAGTGTCCTAGTTAGTGATAGCTATGTAACCAACTACTCAAAATTTACTTAGTACAACAATAATGAGTGATTATCTGTCATGGTGCCCGTGGGTGAGAAATTTGGCGATTTGACTCCGCAGTTTGTTTGGGGTCTCTCCTGAGATTCCAATCAGCTGTTGGAAGGGATGGCAGTCATTTGTACCTTGGGAAATTCCAAGGTGGCTCCCTCACATGACCGGCAAGGGTGGGCTGACTGTGGCCAGAGCGTCAGTCACACCCTACATGAAGCTCCTGGAGCATCCTCGTGTGACGTGACAGAGGTGTTAGCTGATGCTCCAGTGGCCATCATATTTCCTTGTATAAATGCATTAAACCAGTGCTTTGTACATCTTAAACTTATACAACACTGTATGTCCATTATATTTTAATTAAAAAAATAATGGGGGAAAAAAGAAATTAGACATCATTATTCCTGTCATATCTTCTTGGTCACCAGGCCAGCCTGCACTCAGCGTGTGAGGCTCCTGCACAGGAGCATGAGTGCCAGGAGTCAAGGATGCCTGAAGGTCCCCTGGGGGGCTGGCTGTCACACAGGCTGCGATTTGTTCCTGATTATCGATCGAAGCTTGGATCCTCCTCTGGGCTCCCCTTTTCGTATACCAACATCCAAAATCTCCCTTCTTACCTTCACCCCCTTTGGTTCTTTAGTCCCTGTGATGGACACTTGTGATTCATTTTCTACACCCTGCTGAACCATCTTCATTTTGTCAGAACATCATCGGACCAAAGGTCAATCAATAATTGCCAACATTAGGCATGACCTCAGATGCCTCATCTTCTGACCCTTCCTCCTTATTCTCTCCTTCTCTCCCTCTCTCTCACACACATGCACACATACTCACCCACATGGTCTGACTAGATACTACCTGATGTGTCTCACATAGGCAGTTTTGCAGGTAGATTTTAAATTTAAATCTAAGTAAGTGAGAAAAAACTATGGGCCAAAATTACTGCCTTCCTCAAAACATAAAATAAATTACTTACCTGTGCTTAGCCTGATTATTAGTATACCAGGATTTTTTTTAAAACAAAGTGATTCCTTCTCATCTACCTTCCCTTGATTCTAGATTCTATTGGATACTCACTCATAAGTTCCTTAATGGCAAACTTCCTTATTCTCTATCATGTTTTCAAGGAGTGAGACAGCTTATTTTAGCCAGGTTTAAAATTCATTTAAGATTCATGTATGCTGAGTTCTAGACAAAACACTAACCTTTTGGTGTTTGGCCTTAACTTTGTCAAACATAACTTACTGCCTTAAAAAAAAGTTTTAAATGTTAATTAAAAACACTCAAAGTGTCGTAGTCAAAAAATAGTCCTGAACTTAGACCTGTTCTCGCCTACAAAATGATGAATTACAGTACGAAGCATATGGATTAAATGTCTCTGCAAATTTAATGTGAATTTAAAAATTAGTCAGTATTTGGAAAACACATCTGTGTTTTGATAAATTAACTAGTGAAAATGTTGGGGCATAATCTAATGCAAATTGCAGATCCAATTCCTCAGATCAAAATTGAGAGCATATGCCCAGATTATACTGACAATTTTCCAGATTTTTCCCCAGGAGTTCACAGATTGATGGGAGCCAAAGGAAGCTTATATAGTCAGATAAAATAGTTGGTGTCATGAAATTACACCAGTGACATTTTCGATCAGAACCACCTCGGGAAGTGAACAATGAGCACAAACGGAAGTCCCAGATTATTCCTTTTGGGGATTGTAGAGATGATTGAAAATATGGTACATTTGGTCTTCTATGGGAAAACAAATCCATCAATCACTATAATTTTTAATGATTTATGGTTTATACTCTATATTCTTCCAAAAGGGATTTACATTGGCTCACATTAAAAGATATATACAATTGAACTCAAGTAAGCCAACAGAATTGTATAAGAACACCTGTTTTCCTAATATGTATATAGAATTTTTCAAGCATTCATTAAATAAAAATTGATTGTTATCTTATTATGTGCATAGCACGGTATGGAGAGGTATAAAAATAACAAAACTGCCTTTTTAATTCAGTGGGAGAAAAAGAAAGTAGATACAGATTCTGTTTGCCCTGCATGTAACTACTTTATATAATAAGATGCCATAGGTTTTATCTAAATATACGAGATAATAAAGTTTGAAATAACAATATTCACCCTGGCTGAGAAAAAAAGAGAAAATAAAACAAACACATTGTCTCAGAGCCTCATATAATTTGATTTCATGCTCATTTTTCATCTGAAATAAATCATTTGAGTTGTGCAGTGATTGGTACCTCCTTTGCAAATAAATATTATTTTTCCAAAGGCCGCTCCAGAAAGATTAAAGATCAACATGGATTCATTTTTGTCTTATAGAGGAAAATACCGGCTTTACACAACTATCACATGCCAAGACAGAATGGAGGGATGAAGGACCTTGTCTTCCACCTCCTGCCCTTGCTCTTTGATGTACATGTAAATTTCAAATCGTCTTCATTCTTCTGACAGGTTCACTGAAGACACTTGAATGATGGACTCTGTTCCTAATGTTAAACGGTCTGCAGTTAGCAATTCAGCCAAAATCTTTTTCGCAAAGAAACCTATCTTTAAAATACCAGAGCAGTGCAGGATTACTGATTCTCAGCAGAGGTGTAAGAATTAATCTCACTCAAGGTATTATAACTAGCATCTGCCAGAGAGGGATAAGAAATGAATTCATGATAGCTAATTCTTCCATGACTATCTTAAATGTCTTCGTCTCACACCGACCTCCTATTCCTTTCCTTCCTTTTAACTCTTTGAATTGTTCTTTGCTCTTTAAATGGCTGTAATTGATGGAGCCTAGGGAAGCCCCAGTAGGTCACTGCTTTGAATCCACGGCACCTACTGAACTCCGTAATAACAAGACCACTATAGTTACTTCATTCATAGCTTCACTCTTGAACTTTCACCCTCAACCCATTCTTCTCTCAACTCTTCCTATCTCCACTTTACTACTTATTTTCCTGTGTTTAGCCTGGTCTTGAGATGGACTCAGTAGATACTTACAGGACTTCAGGAACACCAACTTGACTCTTTCACAAGAAAACAAAATGCTACTTCTCCTATTCACGGGTTGTTCTCCTCCTGGTTTGATCCAACCTTAAGGCTCTTGTATTCTCACAGGACTGCTGTACCACAACAGTCAAAAATTGGGAACAATGGAGGAAAAAGTCACAATTCCTGATGATATATGTGGAGGGAAATGGAGGAAAACATCCACTCATGTAAAGTTATTTAAAACTGCAATTCAAGTTATGAATAAGGATCTAAATGAAGTGTTTCTTTCTAATTTGAGCTTCTCTGTGGCTTTCATAAACAACACTTCATCTATTAAAAACTAGTCTAATCTGTTTAATATCATATCAGCAAAGGATACTCTTCTTGAAATTTGGCCATTTCTCATCTACTATTTTAATTTCTCTCAACATTTTATATTCCTAGATTTCCTAGATAAGCAAAGGGTAATTCTGGAGGGAAAGTACTATACATTTTTATTTGTTTAAAATGGAACAAAGCCCCATGCCAGAAACGTCATAGACTCTGCCCCTAAAATGACTCTGTTTGTCAAAATGCTAAAGATTTTCACATCGGGCTTTTCACTTTTGCATTGCTTCATTATTTTGGATTTTTATTCTTCTTTGACTGAATATTTCATGCTATTGCAAACATTTCCAAACTAGCATTATAATATCAAATTGTAATTACCACCTTTTCAACACATAAACGTGTTATTTTCATTTAAATTCCTAACATGCCTTCCCAGTTTGTTCTATACTTTCCATAATGAATACCGCTACTTCCAAACCCCAGTACAAATACAAAACCTTAGCATTTCCTATGAACTGTGAGTTTTATGTTCATACTGTCAGAGAAGTTTTTGATAGACACCTGTTCACCGACACATGCTGTGAGAAGACAGAGTTAGAAGTGGTTTTGAAGGCAGGGACCAAATCTTCCCTTCTTTGCCATAATGGCAGAAACCTATCATTGTCTATCCAAGTGCCATCACTAGAGGAGCCAATAAATCTTCATTAAGTACTTACTCGAGGTGACATACTTCATCTACCATCAATTAAAATGTGTAGAGACCCCAACGCAGCCTTGCTTTCCCCGTGGTTACACTGCTCCTAATTAGAAGTTGCTTAGGCATAACTTCCCATCGCATTATTGCCTAAAAACAGGTGATGGAAAATCACAGGACCAGCGGAATTGTTAAGGCCCATCCCAGGATACTCCTCACTTGATTCCCAGTTGATTCACTTTTCATATTCATTCCCACCATGCCCGGTACCTGCCTCCGCAGCCTATTTGCAGTCCTACACCTGGACGCTTGTTTTCTGTACTTCGCCTTCTCAGTCCTATCCCCACCTTTTTAAAGACTTTGGACTCTCATTAAATCTCTGCTGCTCTTGCTCCAGACAAACTTGGTAGAATATTCCATTCTGTATGTTTCAAACTTTGGCCTCAACTGTTGTCTCTCACTTACAAATACATTTTAACCATCGGTGAAGGCAGAGACACCTGGAGGCAATGAGTTAGTGTGTTCTGCACATCCATAATAGTGCACAGGCAGCCTGGAAGATCCCTGTGTATTTTTATAAAATTGTATATACTTTTCTCCAATCTAAATTTTCTCATACTTTATTTATCCAGCCTGCACGTTCCTAATGACATTGTCGAAGGAAAAGTTGAAGGAAATCTGTTGGCAAACCACGTTGTGCACTTAATGTTAACAATGGAGACTGTGTTTTGAGACTCATTTACTCTTCTTCCAAAACCATTATTTCCTAACTCCAGTTAAAGCAATGCCAAAGTCTGCCTCTATTTCTAGCATCTCTGTCTCCACTCTATAATCTATATTGATATCATCTCCTTTTTTATTTTTATTTTTTGGTCCAGAAACAAGTCTTCACAACAGCAAAGTTTTACAACAAAAATCTGCCACTGAGGAACATTCCAATGGTAGAAGGCAGCACGGCACTCTAGAATTAGGTAGTTTGCACTTAAATGGGCCCAACTCAAATCTGTCTCAATCTCTGAGTAACATTAGGGACTTTACCAATTTCTTCTCTGAGCATGGGTTATGGGGAAACCAAGAAAAATAGTACTTAGTTTACAAGGTTTCTATATGTAATGAATGATGTAATGGTATAAACCACAGAATAATACTCTGTCATGTGCTTGGTGCTTAATACACATTAGTTTTGATAACCATAAACCATGGAGATGATAGCACCTAAAACTGAGAAATCTGTGTCGGTCAGACACTCTTCTAAAAATGTTCCAGCCAACAATTCAAAATGGCAGATAATATTATTATTGCCAAAGAAACCCAGGTCACTAAAGGGTTGGGCAATTTGCCCAACCAGGGTAAGATGGTAACAAAGGGGCAGAGGCAGGACTCAAGGCAAGAGTCTCTTCACGATGACTCGGTGTGGCTGCTCATCTTTGAGAAGTTAGTAAACGTGGGCCGTGCATGAAGGCAAAGGCGAGCGTTTGTAACAGGCTCTGAAACTTGGCAAAATTACACAGGAACGCTGCCTCTTGCTTAACTAGTATTATTTATAACAGGTGCAGCAAATGCAATCCAGCAGTTATGTTTATCACGGAAGTACTGACTTTTACAGGGACTGGGCACTGAATTGGGCGGCACTGATTCAAATGAGAAAGATTAGTTCCCATCTCAGCTCGATTCAGTGCAAAGAGGCCCCCAGCACGTGGTACACCGTACTGGTTTCAGGCATGTAGATAGAATAAACTGGAAGTTGATTGAAGTTTATAGAAAGGAATTAGCAATAAAGTGATTTAATCGAAGTTTATTAAAAATAAATGATGTTAATGAAGGCTTTCAATAGATATGAAAATTAATTAAATTAACAGAAAAGTTGCATTTAATGAGGATGAAATTGGATACCACTAAAACTGAATAAAATCCATTAGAAAATGGATAGGTGAGTGTTTGAATTTAGAGTTATTAAAACTATTCAATGCCTAAAGTAATTCATTACTGCAGAGAGATGTGCCCAGTACTTTCCAAATTCATACAAGCATGTGGTTCCTGTAAATCTACTTATACAAAGAAAAGGATAGTTCTAAATTGATGAAAATTTTGGATCAAATTGAACAGATTAAACTATTTTAAGAGGCAAATTTTTATATGACTTGGAAAATATTCTAAATGTTTCAGTTATAAACATTTCTCTTAGAAGTATTTCAATCCCTTATAAAGGCAAAAGTTTAAAAGTTAGCCATATTTGCAATTACAATAACTTTACCTATAATTGATCTTCTTCCTCATTCCATCATTTTTGGCCACAGAGATAAAATTTAATTTCTAATATTAAATTCTAATATTTTTCTTAGCCCATAAAATCTGAGTTTCTCCCTATTGGCTTAATTAAATTAAGAGATATTTGATCAAAGCAAGAAATCCTCAGATAATGATTAAAGATCACAAATTCTCTAGTTTTATGAACTTAAAGGAGTTTAGGCTAAGATATCAGGCATCATATCTTGCGTCTTGGGTCTATTATAAGCTAGCTATAATCTGATATTGGACAGTTAACATCTTGTATGTCTTTGTTTATAATCTAAAATATATAGCACATATTCTCCTAAGGTCAATTAGGAGAAATATAGTCAGTGAAATGTTATATAAGACCTAACCTGATGCCTTGCACATAAGAAGTTACTTCCTTTAATGTCACCTCCTAATTTCTCTCCTGGAGGTGTGAACTGGAGCCAAATTTGTGTGTATGTCTTTCTTCCCTGGTGCCACTTATATCTATTCAAATGATGAGGGTATTAAAAATGCTTCGTGATCATGTAAGCCCTCCTGACAAAAATGGGATTTTTCTCTGCATTAAGTGGGACAACAAGTCAAGCAGGATCTGGAATAATGGAAAAGTGGCATCCGCAAAGGCATGAGTATCGACAGCAAGCTGGGGGCATGATGCGTATTTTCAGCTTTCAGATTATTTTCCTCTCATTAACTGATGTCTTAGTATGGAATCTACTGAAAGCAAAGCCTAAGAGAGGAAAGTGCATGCAGACAGATTTTCATTTTAGAGGTGACCACGGAAACTCAGAGTGAGGCTGCAGAGTCAGGCAAGGACAGAGGCAAAGCTAACAGAGTGTACGTTATAATGAAGTCCATGTTAATAAGCTGTTAGCCTCTCTGAACAAGTGGAGTCGTTCTTGCTGGGTGTCCTCTGAAGAGCCGCAGAGGAGAAATCATAACGTGCCCTTCCCATTTATCCATCAAAGCTTGGTTGAAACCAAAGCCTGGGCCACAGTGGTTGAGGGATGTCCCTGGGGAATAAATTCCCTATATGTTCAGGCTTTCCTGGCTCAAGAACTGAGCAAGTTTCCACGGCTTCAGAGAATGATCTAGGGCAGCAAAGCTGAGACCTAGCAGGTGCCTTGGTGAGATATTACCAATGTGTACACAGGAATTCCAATTCAGCTGCAGCTAGGATAAGAGGTTTGAGGGTTTTTTTTTTTTTTTTTTTAACATTTAAAACCAAGAAATCTTATTGCAAAACCAAAATTATAGCTCTTCTGAAAAAACAAAAGCCAGGACATCAATGTTCCTGAATTAATATAATAATAGAAATGCAGACAGTGACAAAAATTACAGCTAACCTTTATCATTCACTACTATATGCCAAGTACTGTTCTAAGACCTAAACTTGCACTCTGCATCAAATCCTCACAGATGAAGCCTGAATTTTCCAAGCTGAAAACCTGCTTCTCCCCACTACCTTCCCTAACTCAGTAATATTTACTCCAACATGCAGTTTCCTTGACCAGAAATCTTTGCTTCACCTTCAACTCAGCCTGTTTCATGTGGGTAAATCCAGCTGGCTTTACCTTCAAATCTATTCTGAGACTAACTGACTACTTCTCATCTCCTTCACCATTTCCACCTTGGCTCAAGTAACCATCAGCTGCAGCCTGGTCAAGAGAGAGGGAGGTTTGGGGGAGAAAGAGAGAGAGAGACAAACAGCAACCAGTCGTTTTCCAGACAGTTCAGTCCAAAGCCCTAAACAATCTACATATGCCTACTGACAGCACCGACAGCAGTCAGAGACCATGGGGCAGTTACTACCATGCCTCCAAATCCATATGCCCAGAGACCTACACATGGAACCTTTTCTCTCTCAAAGAAGCCTGATTCATCGCAGAACATGCCCACTGGAATCTTAGCGGACAGGGAGTTTTGGTTTCTCAACTAGGTCATAAACCCTTCCTAAGCCAATGCCTGGCATTGTAAGCACTGCTCAAATCTGCTTCAATTTGTATAACTCATTTGTAGCCATCTCACAAAATATGTCAGCTCGCGCTGCCCTCTGCTTACGAGACTACGGTTGGCCTGCATCTGATAGCCCGCTTGCAAAGGGGTCTGAATCTGCAGCGGGTTTTATAGTGGAAAAGCCTTAACTTGACACTCGTTATGAAATAAACCCATTTCCAACAATACCATTAAAACCAAATCACAAAGAGGTGGCTTTTTAAACAATATACTATCTGTAGGAGAAAGCTTTGTAATGAGGTGTCTATGATGTGCTAATTCGGTAAAATTTAAATTGCATTGATTTGTTGTGAACCAAACGCAGAGACTGCTGTTTCTTCTGTTTACCTGAGTGTGATAGTTAGAATTTTATTTGAGCCTGTGCTATAGTGTGTAATCACCTGACGCCTCAGATATGCTATCCAAATACTATATCTTTTTCCCTTTTATCTCGACAGTTATAATTACAGAGTGTCTTTGAGGACAAACGTGTCAGGCGGCCCTTTCCCCGCCCCCCACGTGTTCTACATTCTCTTCTGCCCCCTACTAGAGTAGAACGCTGACAGCTGTATCCAGAACCATGCTTTACAAATCATACAGATTCAAATTTATTTTAAAGGAGCAACTCATTTATTCGACGTTATTTTGTGCAACGCACAGTACCTTCTTCTCTCTTTTGATTTCCTCTTTCACACTGTTGGGCATTAGATGGTTGTATGTGAATTGTAAGTTCAGTTCTTTTTGCACATCCTTTCTGTCGAACGCTTAGGTTGGTGCTGAAGAAAAAACATGCAATGCTCTTCAAACTCAGGTATCTTCTATTACTTACTGCCATTGGAGCAAACTTCATCAATTGATGGAATACAGTGCTACGAGAGGAGAAACTTGTTTTTTGATTTGGGTGTATACGCTCATTAGTGTATTACAGTGTCAAATGTAGTGCTTTGAATGTAATACGAGCTCAATAACTACATATACAAGGGTCTGTCCAGAAAATATCCACCCATGTACTATGAAAAATAGAGACATTTATTGAAGAAGGTACAAGATACAAGAAACATTGCACATAGGACAAGAAGGACTCAGTCGCCTTCAAAGTAGGCCCCTTGGGACCTCACACAGTTGTCCCCATCACCATCAGCCACCTCGTCATATATTTCAGAATCTCATTGACAATCTGCAATCTCTTCCCTTTCAAAGGTGATTTTAATTTTTGGAAAAGCCAGAAGGTGCAGGACACCAAACCTGGGTTGTAAGAGGACTGAGTCACCTGGATGATTTGATGTTTTGCCAAAAAACTCTGCACGAGATGTGATGCATGAGCGGGGGTGTTATGATGAAGCTGCCAATCACCATTTGCTCACAGATGCAGCCTTCTGAGTCATCCAAATAGTTTCTGCAGAGGAATGTTCAAGCTTAATGCAAAACTTGGTGCAGATTCGTTGCTGCACTTGCTCAGTCATTTTGAATGTGATGGACACAGAGTACACATGCTCACTCAATGGAATCTACACCCCACTGATTAGTACAGTGAAGTCATCATTCTTCATGCATGTGCATTCCAGTCCCCTCTCCTTGGCGGCCTGGTTACATTGATGTTGTGCAAACTGTTCTGATTACATTAACAATGGCTGGACTTTTCCTGGACAGACCTCATTGTGTATAACAAATTAACCAGTGGAGCTATAAATGCCAGTAGTAGCTCGGCACATCCCACTTCTCCGTAGTAATGGGACCCTACCCAAGGTCATCAGTATTTATAAAAAACTAGTGGTAAGGCTAGTTTTGTTTAGTACACGGAATAAAATTTGGGATTGAATTCTTAAAGAATTGTTAAACATTCTTAAAGAATCTACTACTACTATTAGTAGCAACACAAATACAGAACTCTTCATGAGATGAAAAGAACTTGTTTATAAAATTATGTTTCTATTTTAAAGCTCTTGGTATTATATCCAGATCTTCTACTATAAACTTCTAGTCCTTCTTTCTCCATAAAATCTCTATGCGTGTCCTGATTAAATGTTATCCCTCTCCTCTACATTTATACAACTAGAGGAAATAATACAACTTGTCTAGGAGAAGCCCACTGGGACAACAGACTTTTTCTTAATTATAATGTGTGTAGGTACTATCCACATTCCGTATGCTAATTCATCACATTTACATATTAAAAGCAACCGAAATCTATAATGGTAACACAACCATTATCAGTCAACTAAAAACCTACTGTAATATTTGTTGAAAACAGAGGCTGTTTCTTGGACTGTCAATTTTCACTTTATTTTTCTACCTCTTTTTTTAAATTTAAGAGCTCTATAAGCTAACAACTATACACAGCAAAGCAATACAAATTTTTGGTAGAAATTGTGATAATATAAAAAAAAGTTCAAATCCTAATATATCTTATACAAGCTCTCTCTCTAACACATACAGGAACATCACTACCACCACCTTGAATAGTCAGCATGATGGCTTATTCCTCTTTAAGTTTTTTTATAAAGAACTTAATGAGTAACGTTGGATAACCTTTGTTCTCTTGGCTACAGTAGTTACATCTGAATACTACAAAGGAGTATTTGTTCCATAGATTTTCTATGAAAATTATGTTAGCTAATACACATAATACATTTTAAAGATCATAATTCTTAATTATTATATAGATTTTTATATGGATAGTGGATATTTTTATCCACAAAGTTTTTTTGTTTACCTGCAATAAACTGTGAAGACTCTTTTCATGTCTTTAAAAATCTTTTTAAAATGTCATTTTAATGGTTGCCTAGTAATACATCATAAAAACATATAATTTAAACCAATGTTTTATTGATGGGTTTTTATATAGTTTCTAAATTTTGGCTGTCATAATTATTGCTGTAATGAATAATCTTAGAAATAAATGTCTGTAACTCTTTTTTTCTTCAGGATGCTTTTTGAACTGATACATGTACCAAGAATACCTCCCCCCAAATTATGGAAACATAATTCTCCCTCCAGTTATTATAATATATTATTATTTTAACTTGATAATTAAGGATTCCTATCTTGATTATACAATTCATCCTTTTAAAAAGTTCTAATTAGTTTAAAAATATTTGGCAACATTTTATGTCTGGCAGTGGGAGAGAAAAAAGATAAATAAGAAAGAGGGAATGAGAGAATGGGATTTTTTTGAGTTCACCTTTTTATGTGATTATAGTAATTTTAACAACTATGATGTAATACTGGTTGTGGAAATAGTGGTGGTGTTTAGTTCTGGTCAGGAAAATAAGACTAATAGGTAATAAAAGCTAACGTTTACTCAGAGCTCTCTGTGTACTTAAATCTTCACACCTATTATCTCATTTAGTGCCCACACAGTCCTAACTGGTACACCAACTTAAAAAAACTAAACTAATTCTGAAAAACTTATTTATATTTAAGTAATTTCCTTAAAATCTGCACTAAGTGGTTAAGGCAGAATTCTAACCCAGGCAGTTTTATTTGGGGGGTTAAATTGATATTTTAGTTTTTGCATTCAATTTATTCAGCTGACATTGGTGAATCAAATGATATAGGTTTCGAGTGTCCAATCCTATGATACATCGTCTGTATCTTGCATTGTGTGCCCACCACCCAAAGTCAAATCTACTTCCATGACCACATTACACTCGGCCCCCTTCCCTCCGGCGATCACCATCCATATTCTCCGACCATAACGTTAACCCAGGTGGTTTGACTAAAGCCTTCACTTGAATGAAGGATCTGCAGATGGTGGAGCCATCAACCTTGTCATTTACATAGGAGGTGTGTGTTTCCTAATTGCTTTGCTTATTATTTTGGTAATTTTTATGTACCAAAGAAGATTTTTCGATAAGAATTTTGTTTGCCTTTAGATTCTTGAACATTCTTCAATTTTTTCAGGAGAAGCAGAAAAGGGTTATTTTATGTGAGCAATGGGGGCATTTAAACCTGTGCCTTTATTGCCTTTATTTCTAGATGACCTACCTTAGTTTATGTTTCTGCCTACTATTCATTTTGGAGACTGTCTTCAGATTTTGCAAAATAATATTAAAAAATGTATAATGATCCCTTCCTGCTTCCACTTGATTTGGAAGATCTATCACAATTTGATTAGCACCTCCTGATCCTTCTTCCTAGTTCTCCTTGAATCTTACATTGCTAAACACCACTTTCACCACTTTCCCTCAACACGCCAGTAGTGTGGGTGCGCTCTCAGTGGGCTCTGACCACAAGCACATGGAGCTTCTCTAAAAGGGGCTTCCTCTGTCCGTGCCTGCCCAGCCCACATGCACGGCAGGTGGGAAGGGCCCAGGAGGAACCATCCATCAATCACAGGGAAAATCAGTGGATGAATGACCCAGTTTCCCAGCTTTCAGGTGAAATAACAGTCCATCTCAAGAGCCCTACTTGTCAACAGAAATAATGTGCAAATAATACACCTCTTACAGATTTTATTCTCTTGTCTCATTTCTCAGTTCTCCTATAGGTGCTCCCTGTGCCCTGCTCCCAACAATCTTGCTCAAATACTCCTCTCGCCGTCTGCTTCTGGGAGAACCTAACCCCAGATATGTTTCTTCCAGGTCATGGTTATGACCTTCTCTACTGACACATCTTATATTCCTCCTTCAATTTGCTTAGCACCATGATTACTAGGACCTCAACGGATTGTTCCTTCCCCCGAAGATGCTTCAGCCTGACCCAGTGGTACCTTCTCCTTTGGCTACTTTCTCGTAGCAAAGCTCACTAGTCACACATCCTAAGGTTTCGGCCTCTTGCTGCACTTCTGTATTTGGATGAAATGCCAGAGCTTGGGATATGCATCCCAAGTGACTAAGAAGGAGTCAGTTGATGTACCCTAAGCTGCAGGAGTGATATCCCCTTGGGATGAATTTGAACACATGAGAAGTAGAAGATGGGGTAGATTCAGACAGATAAATGTGTTGGGATCACTTATAAAATAATCAAAGTAATTTTACAAAGACTCAGCAATGCTATTTCTAAGAGGCTGACATTTCTTCCCTTTAGTTACTTAAGAATGAGCCTAAAGAAAATGATTCTTGGCATCCATTATGGGCCTGCCACGATATGAGGTATTGAATGGATTATAAAAGAATCATGAGTCAGAGGGTGGAGAATTTATTGTAACTGGCATTGGCCTAAACTAAGAAACCTGTTACTGAAGTGTTTAAGCTCTTCAGAGAGTGCTTCCTTCTGCTATTATTTTAATTAGGGTGAAAATTCTTATTGTAAAGAAAGCTAAATATGGAAATGAATAAAAAACAATATAAAGTGCTCACAGGTAATTTTTGTTAATACTTTGGTATATGTTACATACGTACAATAATTGTTCACTATCTGTATACATAAAGAAGAGTTCCATAATTTCACATCGGCTTTTTTATCTGACCTACCTTTCCTAATATAATTATATAATCTTTGAAAACATGCTACATAATGTCTGCACAGTATTTCTTATACTGAACATGTATTCATTGGTTAAACTAATAAGATATTGTTGGGCGTTTAAGAGTATTCTCAATTTTTCATACAAAAACTACTGTGGTAAATGCCCTTGTAAAACACATAGATTTACACAGCAATAATTAGTTTTAAAGATGACTTCTTCTTTCTTTTGAGGGTTGACTGTGACAGGAATTGTTAATCCTGCATCATAAAGGCAATACAGCATAATAATGACATTAAGAAAAATTCTAACAGAGCTGTTATTAATTTTGCGCATTATCTTTCAGATTTTCTGTTCTTTTTCACATGGTTATATTGATGAGGAAAACTATTTTTAACATGATTTTTTCATTTAGTATTTTCTCTTATGTAATTCCAATGTTGCTAGAGGTACTTGATTGCTACTATTCTTAGTGCATGTGTCATATTTAATTAAAAGTATAGGTCATAGCCCATAACTATTCCTTCACTGTAAGAATATTTAGGCTTCTTCTACTATTTCATTATCATAATTATATATATATATCAAGGTAAAATCAAGAGAGATATATATACATACATGTGTATATATATCACGGTATAATCAAGGTATATACACCTTGAATGCTTATTTTTCAGTGTTAATCATTGGCTTTCTGTTCAAATACCAGTCACCAATTAAAAATCCAAGTTACACAAAGGTTAACAAGTGAGAATAGTCTTACTCAAATGCCTTCTAAAGGCAGGTGACAATGGCACTCCATCAGTGTGACCTGAGCAAGTTGATTTAACTTTATATTGGATATTGGGCTAACATTGTCCAGGAAAATCATTTGTCCTTCTCAGTGGGGAGAGACATAGTCCAGCGAATGCATTTATTTTTATCCTTTACCAAACAATGGTATATCCCTGCTCAGCTGTTGACTCAGAAGTATTTGCTGTGTGCACTGGGAGAGCCAATGAAACAACCAGTCTGTTATCATTTATCTTGATTTAAAAGGAAGATGCTATTTCTAGGATAGACCTGAAATGTCACTTTGTTTACAAAGTCAAGCCTTTTGCAAACTGCCTAAGTGACAAGAAAGTTGACTAAAGTTTATTGACCATTTGAATTCTTTGATATTGTTAGGCAATTTACATAAAATAATTACAATAGCATTCCTGTGGAAATGTGCCCTAAACACCTTTTATCCTAGAAGCAAGTTGTATTTCTAAATTTTTTAACTCTAAGGCATAAAGCTAGTGAGTGAGGAATTAGCACTAAAATCCGTTTTAATTCCTTCAATAAATATGTTGTATATAAAGTGTTCTGTATACTATAGACATCCCTGGGACAGACATGATGAGATAAAAAGGTGTGTTTTTTTTCCTTTGTGATTTTACAGTCTTGGCATCTCTACCACATTGCGTTGCCTACTTCAAAGTTCATAATAAAGGCATTTCTCCAACAATTTATTCTCTAAACTGGATCCAATACAATGCCTGGGAGAATGAACACTGCCTGAAATTAAAATCAAATAACATTTACTGATCATGAATACAGAATGGGCATTATGTACCTACTGTACAAAGAGCTCCACACATAACACCTGATTAGTTAATTGACAAAGGCAATGTAGGCCTTTTTTATTGCCTTCAGGAATTCAGCCTAAAAGTATGGGAGTAACTATTCATAGGGAAACACTAAAAAGGAGCGTAAGGCTTCCTAATAAAGTGGCCCAAGGAGAACTCCTTCCATCCCACTGACCTTACAACACCCGCCATGCCCAGGAAGTCCACCCTCCAAGCAAAGCCTGCATCCATTTTGGCGTGGGTCTCTTTTGTAATTGGGGGCTGCAGCCTCA
Source organism: Anoura caudifer (assembly GCA_004027475.1). Lineage (NCBI taxonomy): Eukaryota > Metazoa > Chordata > Mammalia > Chiroptera > Phyllostomidae > Anoura > Anoura caudifer. The sequence continues at coordinate 83,769 of PVKU01001111.1, read as the reverse complement.
GACTGGGAACTTGTTAACTTTCATCTGCAGCTTTATAATTCAGTCCTTACTTATAAACGAAGGCAGAACAGCTATGTGTCTGAGACCAACCTCTGGGTCTAGACTCAGATCGCCTGGGTCTTAGGAATAACTTTCAAAAGCAGATTGGAAGGCAGAAAACTTGGCCTTCAGTCAAGATGTAAAGGGCAAGGCAAACGCCTCCCCAGGAGGCCTGAGCATTTGGTTTCTCTGTTTACATTAAGTCCCACTGAAGATTGTTTCAGGGTTTACTTGTTGAAAGGAACAAAAAAACTAGTATTTTTTTTAAAGTAAGGTAAGAAGTAATCACTTGGCTGCATAAGCTGGAGTACCCATCACATTGGAGTAAGTGAGGGCACCTTCTTCTATAAAAGGGGGTACAGGCCCTTGGACCACATGTCCTTAGGAGGCAGGCCAATAATTCCACTGTCTGAGTGAAGGGGTGTGCTCTCACCTTGTACATATTTTGGTATTAAAAGACAGTATGTGCAACCTATGGGGTAGGCAAGAGGACAGTGTGGTTGTGGACCCATGCGGCAGGGAGGGCTCCAGCCAGTCCTGGCCAGCCCCCTTGGAAAGTACATACCATAAGCACCACTCAGATATTGGCAAAAGCCAGATATGAGCTTCAGAAGGTGTGTGAATCCTCTCACTAAAAATACTACTACTAATAATAATAATAACAATGTCAGAGCATATAGATCCTAACTCTGGACCAGCAGGGATGTACCACCATAATGGATGGGGCTTTATCATATTAGGGTCCAGAAAAGAAGAGAAGCTTTGGGGGAAAGGGCAAGGCTTCTGGAAACGACTAAAAACACCTGAGAAGGCCCTGGCTGGTGTGGCTCAGCAGACTGAGCACCGATTTGTGAACCAAAGGGTCGCTGGTTTGATTCCCAGTCAGAGCACCTGCCTGGGTTGCGAGCCAGGTCCCCAGTAGGGGGCGCTCCAGAAGCAACCACACGCTGATGTTCCCCTCCCTCTCTTTTTTCCCTCCCTTCCCCTCTCTAAAAATGAATAAAATCTTAAAAAAAAAAAATCTGAGATGCAGCGCATGCGGTGTGTCAAGCATTTTTAAAATAGGAGATCTGAAGGGAGAGAATGTGATTACGGTCCCTATCCTCAGCTTGGGGCGCTGCACTTCTTTTCAAATGGGTTTTACTTTGTTCCAGATATTTCTGGAACTTCCCTCTGAGATGAGTTTTATTACTTCTGACTCCAGATTGGTCGGACCCAGCTTGATCGCCCATCAGTTTTACAGATAGGGCACCCCGTGGCTAGGCTTTATTTCCGAAAGTCATGTCCTCCTCAGGGAACTAAAGCTCTTTTTCCCAAAACACTCAAAGTAATAGACTGCAGTCTCTGAAGAGAACTGGCCTTCATTTTGCTCTTTACACGTAAAGCAATTAGGCGTTAAAATACAATCCAGTGTAGAAGATAAATGTTATATTTTACATTAGAAAGAGATTTTTAAATGTGGGATCTTTAAAAGCAAACCTTTTGAAAACAGGGGGAAATTAATATATTTGAGTATCTGTTATGAGATATATATTAAGCTATAGCATTCACTTAGGTCAGTTTTTAAACATTTTCCTATCTCTGTCTTGCACAGACATATGAAAAAAGTATTATCTCCAGGTTAAATAGGTAAAACAATTTAAAGAAGGCCACAGAGCAATGGGTAATATAAGACTTAGTCTCTCTGTTATACTTTAAATGCAATTTTCACTTCACCACATGAAATTGTCCTATGAACCATTATCATTTTTATCTCACATTTATTTAGTATTTATGAGGAACTTTTTTCTTATCACTACACTAACATTATGAGAAAGAGATCTACTTGAAATCTCCACAATTAGTCTTAACTCTACTAAAACAGCCTTTTGGACTACGTTCATTTTAAGCTTATTTCAAAAACTACAAAAAATATGTGTAGTTCTTTAAAAGAATAAGTAACTAAGTCCTGGCTTTCCAGGATATTTTAAAACATACAAAACCTATTATAGAAGATATATGACAATCTGAGAAATTTTTCCTAATTCTAAGATATAGCATTAAAAATATCTGAATTACAATTCCCTCAGTTGAAACTATTTTCCTGGGATCCTTCCATAGTTGGTCAGTGAGCGAGCAATTTATTTGTGAATTTCACAGGATGTGTAGATTTCTTGGCATTGATCGCTAAGCTTTGTGTATGTGACATGTACTTCTGTGTATGCTACTAAAATAAAACAAATGAATGACAAAAAATACAAAACTTAACACCAAACAAAGAAACAACCTGATTAAAAATGGGCAAAGGACCTGAATAGACACTTCTCCAAAGAGGCCATACAGATGGCCAACAGACATATGAAAAGATGCTCAATCTTTCATACCATCTTTTAAAAGATGATTAAAAAAACCACAATGAGCTATCATTTCACACCTGTTAGAATGGCTATTGTCAATAAATCAACAAACAACAAGTGCTGGGGAGGATGTGGAGAAAGGGGTACTTTTTGCCCAATTGGTGGGAATGAAGATTGGTGCAGTCACTGTGGAAATCAGTGTGGAGATACTTCCAAAAATTAAAAATGGATCTGCCTTTTGACCCAGCAATCCCACTTCTAGGAATATATCTGAAAGAACCCAAAACACCGATCTGAAAGAACATAAACATCCCTTTGTTTATTGTAACATTATTTACAATCACCAAGATATGGAAGCAGCCCAAGTGTCCATCAGTAGGTTAGTGGATAAAACAATGATGGGAAATTTATACAATGGAATACTACTGGGCCATAAAAAGAAGAAAATTTTACCCTTTGCGACAGTATGGAAGGACCTGGAGAACATTATGCTAAGTGAAATAAACCAATTGGGACAGTCAAATACCATATGATTTCACTCATATGTGGAATCTAGTGAACAACCTGAACTGACAAGCAAAATAGAAACAGACTCCAAGACAGAGAACAGATGGCAGCTAAGGGTGGGGTAGGCAGAGTTGGGGGGTGGAGGGATTGAACAAAAAGGAAAAGGGACTCATGGACATAGACAACATTGTGGGGGGCAGGGGTATAAGGGGACCAAATAGTAATGGAAAAAAACAATAATGAAATAAAAGATAAAGAGTAACTATCTTCCCACTTCATAAAATACTAAGGAGATAGATTTATTAAACCTCTCTGACTGTTACCAGACCTTAGTTGTACTGCCTGGGATACACAACAGAGAAAAGAGTAGCAGAATCTAAGAACCAAGTTTCCCCTCATAAAAAACGAAATAGAGAAAAAATACAGTACTAGGAAAATGAAAGAAGAAAGTCAAGGAGGGGGAAAATATCAGAATCCAGAGGATTATTACAAGGTCTTCCTCTACTCAATGCATCCCCATATGTTGCCATTTCAAGGTCATTCACCATAAAAACCTGCATCGATCTCTACATGCGGTCAACTCATGGGGACAGGAATGCAAGGATTTTGCTGCATTGTCCTCTACTTTGGAAGGACCTTTCACTGCATATTCTACATGTTGACATGAGAGAAGCCCCAGTGGGATTAAGCTCCACAAACCCACTGTGGTGACTAGACCAATACCCTTCATTGCCTTTCTGTCTCTGTATCAATGTCCTACCTCTCTGTTTGCATTCCCGGGTTACCTCTGAATAAACTCGCTACGTCCCAGCCTACACCTCAGCCTCTGCTTTCAACAAAAACCTAAACTAAGGAAAACACCAGCCCTTCGAAGATAGGGTCCTTGTGATGCTGCCCACTGTGCTGAGTTGGGGCTCCAAAGGGAATACCATAGGAATAAATATGTGTTTGGTGATAGGTAGTCACTGATGACAGCCTGCAGGGTCAGAGTCAGAAATAAATCGCACTAATTGCAACTGTTTTTACATCCCAAGAGAAACCTGCCCATGAGCGCTCACAGGGTTGTACTGAGGGGATAGTTTGTACTTCTGCTCTGAACTGAGCATGCGGGGCTGGGAGATGCTTGGATGCTCATGGAATGTTTACTCAACTACCTCTGCGGGTACAGCGTTGCTTCAAAATGTTCTTTGAAAGTACTGTAATTTTTGGACTATAAGACGTACTTTTTAATCACATTTTTTGCTTCAAAATTTCTCCTCCTGTTTTCCTCCTCTAAAACCTAGGTGCATCTGGGGTCTGCACCACAAGACACACCTAGGTTTTAGAGTAGGAAAATAGGGAAAAAATTTTGAAGCAAAAAAAAATGTGGTAAAAAAAAGTGTGTCTTATAGTCCGAAATACATGGTACTGATGATAAGGCCTGAATTCATTGTGAAATTGTCTTATTCTAATTTGCTCAATGAGTAGGCACTCCCCAAAAGTGATTCCTAAGTTAAGTTTTTCAGTAACTGTGCAGAATATAATGAAGTGCCTGGGACTATGAGAGATTGGCAGACACTGTGAATGATGTACTAGAGGAAAGTCTTTCAAATTTCATAATCTGATATAATCTTTACAAAGATTCAAAATTCAGTAAGGAAGATGGTGGCAATATTAACATTGGAAACACTGTTTCCCTGACCCATAATTTTAACTCTTCCTTCTTTAATTAAAACTAAAATAATCATAACTACAAAGAAGAAAAAATGAATATTTCTATGCATGTTTAATGATGCAATAATACCCATAGGACTTGCATGGGCAAATAAGGAGTAAAAAACATGGCATTTGTTCCTCTGCCTATTTTTAAAAATAAGTAATACCCTACTGGCTTATTCACTTTATATACTATGAGAAAGAAGATGATGCACAGGAAAGAAAGAGTTCTTAAAACCAAAGGAGATCTTACTTGGAAATGAGGATAAAGAGGACTGGACAAATAATTCAGCCTATGACATGATTTTATTTTTCAAAATAAAATGTTCAGGTACAGAATGACTAAAGCTTCCAAGTCCTGAGAAGATTTGTAACAGAAAGTCCCTTAATGAATCTATGTTGTCATAGCAACCCAGTATGCAGCCATAGATAGTGAAAATAAATGTGGCATTTACATATTCGGTTTCTCAATGGCATGTGATCACCATAAACATCCATTTACATATGTATATTTAAATACTTGGGGTATTATACATATATGTGTGTGAAACTGTGAAGTTTATTTTCCCTAAAACTTTTCCCAAACTTCAGGCAGCATTAATCAGGATTGCTTTGGTGTTGGTAACTATCCTTTGTTTTTAGCTGTAGAACACCATCCCTCATGCTGTATTGTGGGTGGTTGTTTATGTGGATATTGTTCATCTCCCGGTTGTGAGCTTTTGAAGAGCAGGTACTCTGGCTCATTAACACCAAGGTGAAGTGGCACATTTTGTTTGGAGTTTAAAATTGGCAAGAAACCAATTTTCACGAAGCTAAAAGTATAGAACCATTTCTCGATAGCCCAGACCGCCTATGTTTGGTAGACTAGGTTAAACTAAAGATGGTTTCTCTTGCAGCACGTTGCTATTGTTTAAGACAATTCAAAAAGGCAATTTAGGTGACAAACAAAATTAACACTTCTTGAAGTGGGCAGTCTCTGTCCCAAAGGATCTAGAGAACTTCAAAAACCTGTGGAAGGAAGCTTTTATAGGAGAGAGAAAAAGGAACAAAAAGGAGAAAGAGAGAATATCAGAGTCAAGGGTACAGAGCCCAGAGTTGGCTTGACATTTAAGACCAGCTGAGCGGATCTTCTGAGCTTATGATGAAGCGGGGCATTCACAGGGATGCAAACATTACAAGTTTTGGTTTGCCGAAGTGGTACCCAGACAGGGGCGGCTCCATCGTGGCCCTAAAAACTTGCTTCAATGTTATGATAATGATGATCATATCACTACCGTTGCTACTACAACTTCCAGTACTACAGCATCTACCACTGCTGCTACTAGATTAAAGAGTTGTCTTGAATTTGGGGCTGTTTTATACAATTCGTATTTTTGAAATGAAAAGATATCTGCACTCCAATGTTCACTGTGGCTTTGCTTACAGTAGCCAAAACATGGAAGCAACCCATTTTCCATTGATAGATGAATGGATAAAGAAGGTGTGGTACATGTACACAGTGGAATATTAGGCCCCAATAAAAAAGGATAAAATCTTGCAATTTCTGACAAGATGCATGGATCTAGAACAGAGGTGTCAAACTCATTTTCATCGGGGGCCACATCAGCCTCATGATTGCCTTCAAAGGGCCAAATGTCATTTTAGGACTGTTTGAATGTAACTACTCTTTAGCTAGGGGCAAGGAGCTTGGCACAGCTGCTGGGTAGAAACAAGGTGCCAGGCTGGATAAAACAAGGTGGAGGGCCAAATTCAGCCCATGGGCCTTGTGTTTGCCCCCTGTGCTCTAGAGGGTATTGTGCTGAGTGAAAGAAATCAGGCAGAGAAAGAAAAATATAGTGTGGTTTCACCTATATGCAGAATCTAAAAACGAACAACAGAAATAAATAAAACAAAACAGAACAGACTCATAGAAACAGACACCCAAGGGGTGGCTCCCAGCGGGAGGGTGAGGGGAGATGGGTAAAAACGGAAAGCAGAATATAGTCAATAATATTGTGATAAGTTTCCATGGTGACAGATAATGATAGATCTAGTGGGGTGATCACATCGTAAGGTATAAAAATGTCGAACCACTATATTGACTATATTGCACCAATATAAGATTGTATACCAAATAAACTTAAATAAAAGTATCTAAAAATTTTTGTATTTTCAAATGCTAGATAAATTCCCATAAGCAAAGTGAGGTGCTTATCCCCAGGAGAGCTGCCTGGGGGTCACACCTGACCGAGGAAACTATAGATTGGGTATCACTTCTTCACCCTCAGGTCCACATTCTCTGAGAAAATACAGTGCATTAAATCGTATTATAAACTTTATTTCTTTATCTTTCTATTTGGGAAGTTTATTATTGCTGGTTCAAGACATATGCCTGATTTATATATGTTAATTGTGTTAATAGAAAACTGTGTATAATAATATTGATAAATTAATAAACAGCATCAATATAACCTGTGAGATACGGTTACTTATTGAATTTTGTATTTTGGCATAGGATAATCTGATTTTCAGTATGAATTTTTTGGACACTAAAAAGCCATGTGATGTCAACAATTTGTGTCCTTTCTTCCAAAGAAGAATTTTATTTCATTCCTTCATTCAGAGAGTTACTGAGAAACTTCTATGTCCCAACCCCCATTCCAGGAGCCAAACAATGAGGACAATAAGGCAGAATCACATCTTTTGGAAGCTATGAAGTGGTGGGAGAGCATGACAGTTATACACATATGATTATTTTCTGAGGAGAGTGGTGTGAGGAAGTAAGAGGCAGTGTTACATTGCTTTATTTTTGTAAGTCTCAGCATTCACCATCAGACCCCTGGGGATAGACCGGTGAGTGAATGAGTTAGAACAGCCATAAAGAACTCTAAGGAATGTCTTGGGGAAACGAGCATGATAGTTACCAAACTGCAGCCTCAGCGACAAGAGGACACTGGTGTGGCGTTGGCATTGGAAGGTAGAAGAAATGACTCAGCTTCAGCCACGTGTCACCTTGCCAGAAAACCAGCCTAGTGATGCCAGAACGCATGTCTTTCCAAAAAGAAATGGGAAATTGTGACATTTTCTGCCCTTTGATGATTGGGGATGCATCATTATTTTTAATCACAGCACGAGCCGACATTTTGTGACTCGAAGGAAACGAGGCACCGTGCTAAGTCTGGCCCCCAGGTCTTCCAGTCTGTGGCCTCAACAATGGATCCAGAGAGATTAAAGTGGGGAGCAGGGGAGGGTGGAGGCCGTGTTCTTCAGGCACCAAAGGGAGAGAATGAGGTTTTGTATCCCTGTGGCTGCAAGGCCATGGAGTCATAGAGGGTGGGTGCGTGAGTGTGGGCGGGAGTGCTGGTGTTGTGCATAAATGTCTGTGCAATTCGATGTCCGCTTTCAGAGACCTGGAGTCCCTGTGATCTCTCCTGGAAAAGAGAGAGTAAAGTCGATAGAAAGAGTACCCATCACGCAGTAAAGTACTTGGGCTCAAGCCAAGAATGATGAATGACTCAGTTTCCAGAGGCCACATATGGAGAGTAGAAGGAACCGCAAAATTACGACTATTACATTCCATACCAGTCTTAGCAAATGGACACTTGTAATTAAATCTAATCTAATTCAGAGGGATAAGGGGATGTTGCATCAAGGGCCCTGGCAATATTCCTGCCAGTCACACACAGTTTTGCTCACATGATACTTAACACATGTACATGGTATCGATGCTGTATGGTCCCAGTTTTATAGAAGTGGAGAGTGAACTTAGGGTGTTTACGATTTATGCAGTGCCCCAGGCCAGCAAAGGTTGGTCAGACCTGAATTTGAGTCCCAGACCTGATGCTGATGAAGGCAGCGGCATAGTCTTGGTCTGAGATCCAGGTGTTCCACAGTGTGGAGTGTGGAACCTTCACTTTGAAGTAAGGAGTTCTGTGTTAGGATGCAAATCCACCATTTGCTAGTTGCTGATCCCTACCCAGGGTGTCGAACTCATTTGCACTGGGGGCACATCAGCTTCACAGTTGCCTTCAAAGGTTTGAATGTAATTTCAACTCCTTAACAGTTAAGGAGTAGTTACAGTTATACAGTCCTAAAATTATTTTGGCCCTTTGAAGGCAACCTCGAGGCTTATGTGGCCCCCGGTGAAAATGAGTTTGACGCCCCCGCCCTAGATAAATCAGGCCACGGTCTCTGTTTCCAGTCCTCAATATTTTCAAGTCTAAAATGAGTATAATATCAAAGTTCTTTGGGGCTTGAAGGACATCCAAAAGCACATCTTAAACCGCAAAGCATTAGAGAAATATGAGCTATTATTATCATCAGTGATGCTAAAAATGGTTGCAGAAGATTAAAGTGTTCAATAAAAACAGTCCATTTACCAACAGTAAATAAAGAGTCAGAAAGCTGTTTACATCTCGATACATTTCGCCGCCCTTGGCATGGCTAACACGGTGAGCTCACAGCGCTTTAGGTATCATTAACGCTGGCATCACACATATGAGAAAAGGGTCTCAGATGCTGTACTTACCTACACCAACCCTGGACTGATTTAAAGCTGGTGAGAGTATGACCAGGAATTTAAAGAGCCCAACTAATTCGAAACTTACTCTACCTTTTTCAGCCAAATTATCTCTTATCCTTAATTTCAGCTGTGAAAGTAGCTCTGAATGTATCCTAGACTCCTCAGCTCTGAGGCTGTGTTCTTCTAGGCAATAGTAATGTTAACTGAATGGCCCTAGGTTTCTTTTGCACTAATTTCGCTGTAGATGAGTACTTCCAGGTGCTAATTCTATAACTGTCATCCAAGACATGCTAAGTCCAATGTGCATAAAGAGTAGGGTAACCTAAACGTTAATGAAATCAAAAAGCTTGGAAATAGAAAGAGAAGCACTGTTAATTTCCATCATAGATCTAGCAATGTCAGCACGCTTAAACAAAACGGTGCTCAGAATCAGCATTTTTACTGCTGAGTCAGCATTTGAGATAGTCATAATAACTATGATAGTTCAATATCTTTACAATTGAGAGATAAAGCAATAGACCACATTTCAACATATTATTTAAAATTTCCTTTGCTAATTATAAACAACAAATGTTCTCTGATGGAAAAAGGGGTACAGTTTTATCTGTACCCATAATGGGGTCAGGGCACGTGTATTAAAAAAATTTCATGACTCTGAACAGAAAAAAGTAGATGCTATTATGTGGGTTAGTTACATTTGCATGGAAATTTTGTTAATCATTTCTGATTTTAGCAAACTTGTCATTCCCCTGCAGAGTTAGGCCTCTATTCCTTAACATGCATTTTATGACCAAAATTAAATTCAGCCGATGACTTTGTTAATACTAAAACAAAATATAAACTCACCTATTTTGCGGCCACCTTTTTTCACGTTGGAGTGGAATGAAAATAGTGTGGTAGAATTTTACACAGTGGCCAAGAGTCATCTTAGGGTGTGTCTTTGCTTTGGTCCTCAGCGCTAACTTTCAATTCGATCCCATTCACGACTCTCTTTCCAAGGGTTTTAACTGCTTTTATGAGCCCTGTGTTATTCAGCCATCCACTGTTACACAGAACTGCAAGCATGCCCTGCTGGGAAACCCAAGTTAAGCATGCATTTGTTCATCCTATAAGTACAAAGTGATAAAATTGACCATCTCAGCTTCATCATATAAATGCAAATTGGAAGGAAACACTAAAAACAAAGCTTGTCTCAAACCGCTTCCCGTCTATAGAATAGCGATTACTTAATAATTTCCTGCTGACTAAAGAACACTTTAAGACTATTTTTCCATCTCCATTCACTTACTTGTTGCTCACACATTACTGAGCGCTTCCTCATTTGACATCCTCACGCGTGGTGCCAACACTGGTGTGGTCTCAGTGCCTGTGTCTGCGTAATAGGAGAGGACCAGGGGGGCACTTTGATCTCTATGTGCTCACTTGAAGTGCACAGGGATCAAAGGATGCTCCAGTCACCACTGAGTCAACCGTACAGAAAAATCATTTAATTTCAAAGCACCTATTTGAATATTCTAAAAATATAGGCCGTATTTAACATTTCTAGAAGCAAAATAGGAAGAAAAACACGTATTTTATTTATATAATGTGGCCCTCTCCAAGTAGCTTCATCTAAAAATTCACACATAAAATTTCAAGACTTCCTGTCACAGACATACTTCCTACTTCAAGTTATGGCATTATACATAACTTAGAATACTTCTGAATACTAAATTAATAATGGAATAAATAGTAACATAGAATATGGTTACAATTCTGAATGTGTGAAGAAGAAAACTATGAAATGCTTTTTCCCCCTCTATCAGATGGAGAGGAAAGAGCCCAGGATTTAGGGCCAGAGGGAAATGAAAGGAATCCTGTCACTTTGTTTGCTTCTTAATAGCCATGTGAAATTAGACAAGTACCTCTCTCAGTTTTGGTTTCCTCTTCTCTTTTGTTTCCTTCATGACTTTATTGAGAAATAATTCATATACAATAAATGGCAACCATTTAAAGTGCATTAACTGGATGCGATTCAATCATTTCCATATTCCAGTGAGACCTCTGCCAAAATCGAGACAGAATATTTCCATCACTTACAAAGGCTCCTCGTGGTCTTTGAAATGCATCCCTCCTTCGCTCCCTGCAACAGGTAACCGATGCTCTACATTCTGAGACCAGGGATGAGGGCATATTTCATGTAAGCTGGATGTTTTGGGTCTGACCTCTCTCATTCATCATAAAGATTTTAAAACCCACCACTGTTTTGTGCCAGCAGTTCCAATTTTCTATTTTTGCTTCTTATTTTTGAGTCGTATTCCGCTGTATGGCTAGACTTCATTTTGTTTTCCCATTTACCTGGTGATGAATGTTTATGTTCTTTTCACCTGCCTCAGGCTCTAGCTGTTGTGAATGAAGCTGCTATAGACATTTACCTACAAATCTTTGTGTAAAATGTTTCCATTTCTCTGGAGTACGTACCTTAGATTGGAAGTCTGATGGTGTGTACTTAATACTTCTGATTACCTTGCAGAGTTTTTATTATTACTAGAAATACTACATGGAAATGATCTCGCATGGTGCCTGACATTCTGTAGCAACTGAACAGGTGGAATTATTATCATTCCTGGTTTTAAAACACAGCGCTCTAAATTTCTGGACCAAATATGACATTACGGAGCAAGTCACGATACTGACAAGATTTCCGGTATAAATCATTTTTTTTTCTTACAAAAACCTTATAGTCTGAGCTACATTTGCTTGTATTGTCTCAGCTATTTAAATCATGGGCCAAAGTCCTTCATAGTGAAGAATTACCTTTCGATTCACCTGAAACATTGTACTGCTCTCATTATGAGTTAAAACAACCTTGGCCGGAGCAGCTAAAACCAGGTCTGAATTCTCTATGCAGAGCTCAAATCTGTTCTCCAAAAGCAAGGATTTCGGCTAGTAAGTCTGGTGTGATTCATACCTAGGTGAAAAGGTGTTTTATTCAGTAAAGATGGTGTCTTGCTGCTGCAGCAGGTGAGATCAAACTCTAATTTTCCTTTGTCCGAAGATCAGGATGCAATCCATCAGGTAGTGTTGTTCAAATTAAAAGAGAGAAAAAAAATCACTTCCCTTTGTCTCTTCTTTCATTTTATTTGAAAAGACCAAAAAATAGTAATCAGGCAAAATTGCATATCAAGATAATGCTGTCACCTCTCAGATAAATTTTTGATTTGATGGTGGCTGCCAACTTTAAATTTTTTCTAAGACAAAAAAATATACTAAAACTGTCCTTTGGCATATATGACCACTTTTAGCTCATAATTAGTCAACATAGATCTAAACATGTACCTACGCCTTCAGGTTTCAGGAATCTGGATTGGGACAAATGGATGGTGAGGCAAGTAAGGGGGTGAAAACGGAATTATTACTGCCAAGCACCTACTGATAAAATTCAATCCAACTATTTGCTTACAGATACCAGGAGACCACACGGTCTAGGTTCATACCAGAAACCTTTTCCCTCCCATGGGATTCTCACAGCTGAGTGCTTCTTACTTTTCTGAGGATCAGAATGAGGCTGAGACTTGACCTGAATTGCTCCTCAGAAAATGTACCAGCATGAGTCCACTTTTTAACCCTATATCAAACAGGACTTTCAATTTCAAGTAATAAAAACCTAGTTCCAACACAATGAAACTGACTGACATACATAAACAGTTTCAAATGTAGTTCAGGCCACGGTTATCAGGTTCCAAATTCAGCTTCTCTCCATTTTTTGGATTCTGGCATGGGCTAACGTTATTTTCCCCATTTTTCCCTATGCCTTTTCCCCTTCTAGAAAGGGCACCCACCTTCTTTACCTTAGGAAATCACCACTTCCCTGATCTTTGTCCTCGTGGTGTGAATGAGGTTAGCCTCAAGCCCCAGAATCAGCACTGAACACATAATCTAAATATAGCTAACCTGGGTATTAACCCAGCCTTCCAGCCACAGCAATTGGTTCTAGAACGAAAACATTTCCCAAGGCACGGCTGTGAGATTTAATTCTGAGACCCACTTTGAAATTGCCAGGAGGATACAAGCTCTTCTAGGGCTGCTGAGAAAATAGCATAAAAGTGTGGGCTGATGACCCTGATTTTACCACCAACCAAGGGGGGTTGGGAGGGCACTTGACAATAGATCTGACACCACGGACGGAAGAGGAAAGAGACGAAAAGAGTGCAAAACTGGGTCCCCCTATTATGTTCCGATTCATTTACAAGCACTCTCTCTCCTTCTGCTTTAAGTAGTACCACCTGTGGCACCTGCAGCTGATACAAATTCAGTCTGCGGATACTACGCTCCACAGGCAGCTTTGGACGTACCTAGTTCTCAGAGTCTGCGATTCTGGCAAGGCCTGTTTCTTGGCACCTCTCAAACGCTTCTCGTCCCTTACCATTGTGAGAGGTCCACCTAGGGTTGCCTGCCCGTCTCTGACTCAGTCACTGCTGTCAGGGCATGGAATATTCTAATTGGCCAACTGAGCAAATGACCCCAGAAATTGCAACACCACGATTTTAATAGGGAGCATCTGAGGGACACAATGTAAAAGCGAGTGAAGCCAGGAAGGGAAGCAGGAAGGGATGACTTCCCCACAGCAAATGCAGGATTTTCTCACCAGTCTGAGGAGGCAGGGACTCTAGTTAGAAATAATAATACGTATGTCCTACTATTGCAAACTTGGGATTTATATAAAAGGCTCACAATAACGCTTACTTTGTCTATTCTGTATAATATTTTGCAAGTGAGATGAAAGCAAAATTTAGTAGACAACTAAAGCTGGTAAAAAAAATTGTATAAGAAGATGGTTGAAAAACTTAGTTAATTCTGTATGTTTACTTCCATAGCCATGGAATATTTTTTGTATAACTATCTCAGTTTTTTTTATTGATGAGTTCAGCAAGTCATATTGGAGAACATCTCTTCAGGAGTGTCTACAATGAAAACCCCACATCCAAATCCAAAAAAAAAATGCTTTCTTTTAGATACCCTCTATGAATAAATACAAATTTTATTTGTGTTATTATTTTCTGTAAGAAATGATAGCTTATGCAGGTAAATGGCTCTTCCTTTATCTTAGTTTTTTTCCAAATTATGAGCAAATAATAGCCTTTCTTTCTTTCTTTCTTTCTTTCTTTCTTTCTCTTTCTTTAATCTAAATTTTGGCCTATAGTTGAAAAATATTTAGTAACAAATACTGTTTTGGAGTATAAAGTACACACAGATTTCTGTGAAATATTATGCTTGGTTTTCCTAGCTCCTGGCGCACTGTAGGCATTCAATAAATATTTGTGGAACGTCGAATGAATGAAGCCTAGAATTACTGTGACTGTGGCTTTCAGTAAAAGATATGGTGCATTTGCATAGGCCATTTTCTCCGGAAAGTTAGGCGATGGTCTCCACTGAACTCTTTATTTCTAAGTGCAAAATATCTCCAAAGGAGATCCAGTACTTATTCAGAAATGCATAACCACCTCCTTTGAACTCTGTCACTTGAAATTGCTTCCCTCCTCTTAACACTTACAGTCCGCAAATCTCATTTTAAATTCAGTGGCAGAGAAATAAAATAGGGCTTAACTTTCTTGCAGAGCTAAGCTTTTGTGCCTATGTGGGGCTCAGGTTTCTTTCTTCATTTCTTTCTTTCTCCCTCTTTAACAGTGCACTTGGTTGGTTTGTTTGTTTTGTTTTTGCCAGGGACCAGGCTTTTATCCGCTGCATGCACGCGCAAGCTCTTGCTGCTTTTCGCTCAGGCGTATAAATTAACCACAAGCCTTAGGATGAAGATACAAAGGAATAATGGCCTCACAGTATAATCGCAGCACAAAAGATGCAGAGGCTGATGGGGCTTTTATGTGTCTAACCCCATCCCCCACCCCCGGACAAACGCTTAAGTGGCATTCAGGAAAGAACTGTAACTTCCTTGTTCTAGACTCCCAGTGTGCCCTATTCATTCCTCTGCCGTGGAATTTACTGTGTTTATTATGACTGCCATATTTGCATAGCTATTTCTCCACTGTCCTGTAAGGTCCTGCAGAAGTCTTAGCCACCCTACCATATGGCCAGGTCTTAGATGAAGCAAGGCATGCTACCTTAAATTAATCGTAAAAAGCATTAACTAGAACTGGTCCCCCAAATTTGGCTCTGATTGAGAATGGGACCCATTTCTAAGGATTCTTTCTTTTCTCCTTCAGTATCTCCAATTTTTAAGAGTCAATGGAGGGAATGAATGCAATTCAGTTTCAGGGACAAAGATAATTTTTTTCCAACAAAATGTTACAATAAAAAATTACTTTAGTTAACTTCTTTCCATGTAACAGCAGGGTGGTACTTTAGATAATGGACAAATTACATCAACAGACATATACCCTCTGCAAAAATCAAAACCAAATATTTTCCTCAAGTGCTCAGTTATCAGGTCTCTACCACTGGCTCCCAAATCAAACTGGTAGGACCAGTTTAGAAACTAGACACACATCTTCCTGAAACTAGATCTGAGTTATTTATACTACCTGCCCTACGCATTTCCTGCAATCTCCTAACCTTCCATGATTCTTGACCAGGAAACATGACCAGGTTCAAGTGCAACCATAATTCTCAGTCTGAGCCTGGGCACCATGACTTTAATTCGATCATTTCTCGTTTGTCAGAGACAGAAAGAGAAGACAGATGGTTTCGTTGACCGTAACATCCCAGTGCTGGATCCCATTTATTCAGAAGGTATTTAATAAAATTTTACCAAGTTCAAGTAAACATGTGGCACAGGAAGATGAATAATCCCCAGACAACGACTTGAGAAAAATGATGACTTCTCTAGTAGAGAAATAAAGAAGTTCAAGTGTCCAGCTTTGCATTCTGCCTAAAATTATAGTTCAAAACAACCATCAAAAGAGGCACTAACAATGCATTAGGTGGGGAAAATGCCATTGTTTGCAACTGCAAAACCTCGGAGAGCTGTCATTTTACCGGGATCTCAAAATACTCACAGGGCTGGGATGAAACAGAGCAGGGAGGGACTCGAGGGATGAAAACAGGGCAAATGAAGGCCTGAGGATGGCAGTGCAGAGATGCAGACAAGAGAACTCGAAAGATAAATTAAGTTAGAGAAGACGGTGCACTGTAGTATCCATTGCTTAAATGGTCTTTTTTTTTAAAACCTAATTGTATGTGACAACCAAAATGTTTGGTGGCTATTACCGATTACTTCAAAATTATAAAATAGATTCAAAGGTAACTGGTGTTCTCTCTCTCCCCACAGCTAAATGAAAAGAATGCTTATTTTTGCCAATGTTTTAATAACCAGAAATGGGTGTGACCCCTGTTTTGGTGGGGGTGGCTGGCAAATAGGAAGTCCAGACTCTCGTAACTAGTGAGGTGGCATCATGGTTAATGCCTTAGACCTACTGTTATTATTTTCCCAATTCGCAGGGATCAGGTTTAAGGACCGACTCAGCCTCCAAGAGGGTCTCACTGGATTAAGGGCACGAGCTTTCTCCTTGGTAATACATTCAGGAAGAAGACGTGAACAAGTCCCTGCAAATCAGATGGGAAGTGCAGCATCCCACAGTGCTGGGGAAGAGACTTCTTGCTCCCTGCCAGGGAGAGTCCCAGGAAGCCACCTTTTCTCAACAATCTCGGAACTTTGTAGGAAATGTAGGCTCAGCTGCTGCTGGCCACACTTTGGACTTCAGTTGACCTTACAGAACTCAATGGAAGAAACAAAACAAAACTGTGGCTTTAATCACAAAAGTAAGCTGCTCACTGAACCTACTGAAACTTGCTGCACTCTCTGACTGACTTCAAGCCATGCATGCTTTTTTAGGGCAGGATATCGCCATTGACAGATACAGTGAATTAAAGTCAAGCTTCCAAGCTATGGTAACTGAAATCATTCTTACTGGAGGAGCCACAGAAACAACAATGTCAATATCATCGAAAAGAAATAAGCAAGCAAAGCCCCTAAATAGAGGAGGAGTGAGAGGCTACGCGAATGTCAAGGTTCTGATGAGCTCAAGGGAGACGGAGATGAAACGCAACTGGTTGTTTCCGCCAGAAGCGCGTTGAGGGCTCCATTTTTATCCGCAGTGCATTAATATTTCACACCAGTGCTCTCCGTGTATTTTTCTTCTAATAACTAAACTATTTTAAATCAGAGTGAAGGTCACATGACTGAAAGCTATCTTACTATTCTGTGTTGTTTAAGATGGTAGTCACAAGGCACATGTAGCTACTGGGTACAGAAAATGGGGCGAGTCCAAAATGAGGTGAGTTCGATGTATAAAGTGTACATCCAATTTCAGAGATTTAGTACAAAAAATGTAAAACAATCTCAAAAATTTGACAATGGTCACATGCCAAAATGATATTTTAAAACATTGTGTTTGATAAAATGTTGTATATTAAAATAATTTCACATGATTCTTTTTTATTTTTAAAATGTGACTATTAGAAAATTTGAAATCTCTCATGTGAATTGTGTAACGTTTCTTATGGGTCTTCACTAGTATGGATTCTCTTTATTTAAAATATTCCATAATTGAAGCATTTAAAATGAAATTAAAAGTCTGTTTTATTGCTCTTTATGCAGAAAATACTTTATTGTAAAAGTTAATAATGGAAAACTCCATCAATTTGTGCATAATTATTATATTTCATCCATCTCCTCTCCCCTGAGCAGAGGAAAAACTCTATTTTAGAAATTTGGATGATAAGTAACACATTTTCCAACTCTTTTCTACTGCTTCATAGAGATAGAGTGAAGAAGAAATAGTGGTGATCTCTTTTTTTCCCATGTTCATGTAATAAAAATCGACTCATTAACTGGGTTTTTAATTACTTTCATTAGATCTTCTTGATGTCCCCTGACCTTCCTGATTCTCATTACTGTTTTGAAGCCCAAAGACTAAGAGGTTTAACCTTGGGCCAAGTCATCCATGACATAGCTCATAATTCCAGGAAATTATAATTATAAGATGGGTATATATATTTTTCTATAATGATTCTTAAGAATTGTGTTAATATTAATTTTTATGACTATCAGAATCACACAACAATAAATTTTTCTTATCATGCCCTTAAGCTCTTGAATCTTAATTGAAAATCTTTAATTTAATTGTTAATTAAATTAATGAAATACTTTCCTAAACCATAAATAGCATATTTACTAAAAATTCCACACTGAAGACATATAAGAATAGTAAAAAGAAAATAACTGTCCATAATCCCATCAAAAAAGACATAATTAATATTCTCTAATATTCTTCTTAATCAATGCATGCACAGATTTATATTGTTTTAACATTTATGTTATATACTTAGGAATTTCTATAATATTCATTAGCATCATTATAAAATGTGCCTAGTATGATAATGTATGGGTATACCAGAGATTTTCATTTTAAGAGATGAAAATGAGATCAAAAAGTTTAAATTATTTAAACATAGTCATACAAATGTATGCCTGAAACTGAGGTTTGCTGATTCCAATAATTTTGAGAGAAGCCCAATGATTTTTTTTAAATCTAATCATGAAAGGCTATAATTAAATTTGACCCTATTTTGGCCAAGCAAGTAGTAATTTAGGCCTCTTTCATTCAATAAATCTGAAATAAATATAGAAAACAGTAGCTATATCTACATTGATGATACTGAGCAGGGATATCAATAAAATTATTGAATAATCAAATACCTTTTCTCTGACATTAAACAAAATATAGCTTATCAAATTTTGCCAAGCATTTATTTAACTGGATTATAGAAGCATTAAATGTAAACAGAGGATATTATGACCAAATAATGTTAATATCTTTTTCAACTATACTTAGTTGATTTGAAGAGATTTTTTAAGGTATTTATTATATAATTAATGCCTCTAACATTTTAGCACTCAACATTTTGTATATTTATGGAGATCTGGTCACATGGAAAGTCATGTAGACTGCAGTGTGGAGTAGAGGAAAAATTGTTTTCATTGAGTCCACATCTAGGTACCATGCTCAAATTTTGGGACTTAATTAAACTAAGTAGCATATTTTCCAATGAAAAATGAAATATGATTCATAATTGTCAAATGGCTATAAAATTTGAGGTAAAAATATAAAATGCCCACATTATCTGGTACAGATGAGATGTTCACCCAGCACTATGACTAGATTTTGGTTACTGAAGAATTATTGTTGAATTATTGGGGAAAAGTTCCAAGTTTGTTTCTTCACCAAAGACAAACTTTCATATTGTTTGTGTCTCATACCCTCAAAGATGTAGCAAGAAATACTTTTTTGAGTTGCTTCTTCAGGTTTCATTTCAATTCATAGACTAAACTTCAGATATCATTCTCTCTCTCTCTCTCCCTCTCCCTCTTCCCTCTCTCTTCCCCTTTCTCCTAGCACTTTTCCTTCTCCATAGAAACCAATTTGTTTTTTGAACCAATTATAAGAATGATCTCAATGGAATTCTATGCAGCAGAAAGAAAGAAGGAGCTCCTACCCCTCGCAACAGCATGGATGGAACTGGACAGCATTATGCTAAGGGAAATAAACCAGGCAGTGAAAGACAAATACCATATGATCTCACCTTTAACAGGAACCTAATCAACAAAACAAAGAAACAAGCATAATGTAAACAAAGACACTGAAATTGAGAAGGGGCTGATAGTCACCAGAGGGGAGAGGGGAGGGAATTTCAGGGGAAAAGGGGAAGGGTTTGGAGCAACAAGTATAAAGGACACATGGACAAAAACTAAGGGGGGTGGAAATGGGAGGGAGGTGGGGAGGGCTGGGGCGGTGGGCTGGGATGGGAGTAAACAACAGAAAACTGTACAAGAACAACAATTAAAATTTTAAAAAATTAAAATTAATAAAAAAATAAAGAAAAAGAAAAGAGAAAAAAGAAAAAAAAAGAATGATCTATCTGTAGCTTTATTCTGGAGAAATACATTATGTCTTTGTTATTTTCAAAGCCAAGCATCAAAGAATCCATCTACAATAATACACATTTGTCCCACTGTGTTTCTGATATAATGGCACATTAAATAGAGAGTGAGGAGACTCCTTTTCAAGGACTCACTTATGTATAAAAAATGGACAAAGAAATTTATGAGGAAATTCAAGGACTGTAAACAAAGAACAAATAAAGGGTAAGCTTTTCTTATATCAAAAGTTATCCTAACCCAAATTAGGTACAGCGTTCTTCTTACTATTACAGGTTGAATATCACTCAAATGCTCAAACTATCATTTGGCTGAACACATTCTTTCCACAGGCTAATATCTAATATCCTTCTTTCTCTAAACTTATTAAATGCCATTTGTAAGTATAAACACATACTTAAGAGGTAGCTATGTGTTCGTAGCCATGACATGTGACCTGGATAAGATTGATGACACATGTCCTACCAAAGGGCATATGAAGTCTTCACGGAGAGAAACAGAAAGAGTCAACAAATTATAGTACAGAGAAATAAACACTGTAAATGGGCGTCAGTGAAGAACCTATAGGAACATAGAGAAGGAACATGTAACCCACCTTTAAGAAGTCAATGAAGACACTCAAGAAATAGCTATATAAGTCACACTTTGAATGACAAAGCTCGACATCCAAGTGAGCAGAGAATAAGAAGTTGAGCAGTCACAATAAAAGAAGTAATAAGTGTAAATGCCTAAAAAAAATAAAAAGTATGGTGCTTTGGGAAAATGTGTTTAATGATATGCAATCATAAAATTTGAGGGGAAAAATGCTGAGAAATAAGGCAGAGGGAAAGAAAAAGACCAGATCGTAGAATTATAGCTTTGGTAAGTCACAGAAAGAGAATTCCATCAAGTCCGTGCCATATAACGTAAAGGATTCAGAAAGGAGTGAAGGAAGGATTCAGAAAGGAGTGTAGCATAAAAAGTATCCACCAAGTTTATACTGTGAATGCAACATGGAAAATGTTGTAAAAAAGAGGTGATAGAAGAAAAACATGATTAAAACTCTGGTTGAAATTTCAGTGAAATTCCAAGCAAAACTGTCAACAAATTAAGCAAGTATGAAAGGGATATGAAAGAAGTAGAGACATTTAAAAAATGGTAAAGAGAATAAAATTGTCTAAAAGTGCTGGATTAGATGTTGCCTTCTCCCTTAAGCTTAACCAC
Source organism: Anoura caudifer (assembly GCA_004027475.1). NCBI lineage: Eukaryota > Metazoa > Chordata > Mammalia > Chiroptera > Phyllostomidae > Anoura > Anoura caudifer. The sequence goes on along the minus strand of PVKU01001111.1, from coordinate 62,555 downwards.
ACTCTTGAGATAAATGGTTTGGCCAATTAAATAGGTGGATGGTGGCCTAACACTGTAATAGCAATGAAACCACAGATGTAGAAGGAGGTGAGGGTCCTGAGTCCAAAAAGTCCCAGTTCAAAAGCTGGTTAGTGGCAGATATAAGACATTGCTTTATGAACCAGTCACTGAAGAGAATGCAGAGATATATAAGCAAGTCCCTATCCCAGGAAACCTCAGGAAGCATTTATAATGTTTCAAAATGCATTTCATAGCAACAAATGAAAAGAGACTCAGAAAATGCATAATAAATTTGAGTTGGGAATAATTTGGCTTAATCACCTTAAATGATCTATTTTAATAACTATCAAAGCATTATATCAGAAGCCAAACAAGCACAGTACATAATGAAATACAGGCCAACATGCATGCACTCAGAGTGGATCTGGGGTCAGATGCCTGCCTTATACCGCTAGATAGTAGATGTTCAACCAAAATTGTTAATGTACTTTCAGTAGGGGCTCAATCCGTTAAAAGCAGATAATTAGAATTATTCACAGATACTTTGAAACCATGAATAATTCATCTCTACACATCAATAAAGTAGTTATTGAATACTTTTGTTCTTTGATTTCTATTTCAATAAAATTGCTCATGTTGTGGCACTGTCGTGGGACTAAACTTTCTAAATCTGTCAAATAAAAACGATCCCTAGAGGACGGAAAATGTTCAGCAGACTAAGAACTTTCCAGAAGCTCCATTTGTATAAAATCATTTCAGGGTTAAGTATTTTACAAATATTCTTCACTTATACATATTCTAATTGTAACACATTTTAAGTTCTAACTACATAGATATTTTTAGTCCTAACTGGATATTTCTAATGCAAACTGTTCTGAAAGTTGATATACATATATATTCATTCATATGCATGTTTTAAAATATGCATATATTGTATTTAAAATACAATGCTATAAAAATGACTTTGCTATATTTGGAAAAATTGAGATTCAATATTATCATTTCAATAGGTTAAAAGCAGTCTATGATTGAATGGAAAATACAGACTTTAAAACTGTACTTAAGAATTTTATTTCATTGGATAATAATAAAGTGATTGACTGCTATAAGATAAAACAGGCCAGATGGCTAATTTCTGAATTTTCAAAATGAAATTTTGTTGGATAATCTGAGAAAATATACCAACCAAAAAATTTCAGTGCAATTATATGGAAATTGGCTTAATGTTTCTGCAACAATATTATAACCAAAGTTGACATTTCTTATACATCTATGGTAGTGATAGGTTATCCTCATTTATAGGAATTTTGGTATTACAAGTATTTTTATCCAAAAAGCCAATAAAGAATATATTATATTCTGGGAATAAGAATCTTAAATAACCTGTTGGCAATAGAGATACTTATATGGTGAATGATTTCTATGAACCACAAAACTCCAAAAATTTACTTTTTATAAGATACCGCATTAGCACTTTCTCTCTCTCTTTCTCTCTCACACACACACACACACACACGAATAGACACAAATAACACAAACACACATGCATACTATTTTTGTACATACACCCATGTGCATAGCATGTATTTATACACACATAATCTCAGGTGTGCCTCTCTGTGTCCACATACATGTGACCTATGGAGTTGTTAACTTGATTATTTGGGAAAAACCAATTATGAAATACCTAAATATGCAATTAAAATTTTTAATAAGCACTTGGAAGAAATACACGGCACTCTTAGAAAAATGTGGAATGAATACATGAGGGAAAAGCCGTAGGGAAGGGGTCCCAGGCAGGTAGGGAATTCTAAACGAAGAAGGACGGTCTTCACGGGGCAAAGTGAGCATGGCTGCTCATTTCCATTTCACGTATGCAGACTGACTCAAGCAGTGTGCTGATTCAGCACTTGGAAATCCTTAAAACTAAAACTGACTTTAATAGGAACATCAATGAGATCAAACATCACTGTTGAAGTGTATGGTTCTTCATGTGTTCTCAGTTTCGGCAGGAAGCAAAGAGACTAGGATTTGTGAGGTGAGAGTAACACTCACACAGCTGACTATTTTCCATGTAGGAAGTGCTACATTTCTTCTATTACTTACAGAAGCAGTTTACTGTTAATTCTCTAACCATGTGAAATAAGTCCTAATTGGGCTATGTGTGTTAGAGATTTGGGGGAAAACAACAATTTGCATTTAACCCCATTCCTGGCATTAATTTACTAGCCTGAATTATGTATGACCAGAGTATACTCCAATTTTATTCCACACCGCCATGAATATTGTGGGAACAAAATGTGCCTCTTCTTGCCAGTAAGCTAATTTGCTCACAGTAAGGTTCTCTGGGTCGAGGTCAGCTCAATTCCCCTTATCATTCTCCAACACAACATGCATAGTGTGCTTCTGTGGTGAGTCAGACACATTTATTTTCTACTTGTTGGTGGTATTTTTCCCATTACGTGAACTGAAAAAGTCTATTCTCCCATTCCTTTTTTACCATGTTAAAAAATTATTTCTAATACCTGTTTCCTTTTGCTGCAATGATGTCCTTGGGTAAGAAACTCTCTGTGGCTCCGAGGAAATGGGGCAATGGAGAGGACAAGTGAATGAAGACTTGGAAGAGGCAGGATTAGTGAGGCGTGGGAGTGATCGGAGAGAATGACCCAAACTTAGGACTGATTGTTCAATCAGACGGACACAATTGCAGACATTTTGTCCAGTGGCTGCCACAAACTCAGAACTACGGAATCCAGAAATCCCAAATGTCCTAGGAAGTGATCCTAAGAGAGTAGCATATTTTCTTCTTCAAAATGGCTGCAAAACTATTAGTGACCCAACATCTTTCTCCAGAACCTTTCCATGCCCATCAAAAAGGAAAATGTACATTCCTTCCTCTAGGTATGTTTCTGCCTTCACAAGTAGGGTGTGAAACTATGTGAAACTTGGCTAGGTTGGAAAAGGTTCTAGAAAGGCCGAAGCTAGTTCCACCTGTCTCTAACAAACTGATCCTTGTAACCCAATAACCATTATGCGGAGCCCGGGTTGCACGAAGAGTTACCTAGGCAGATGTTCTGCGTGAAAGACTCGGCTAAGTTTCCAGCCAACCATCAGCATTAATTGTTAAACATGTTGAGTGAACAAGGCTTCAGAGGATTCCAAGCCACAGATTCTAACCCCAGCCAGCCCTTGAGACTTCTAGCTGACATCACAGATACAGGGGAGCAGAAAGAAAATCATCTCTGCTGTGTCCTGGTGGATCCTGGGACATAGTAAATGGTTGAGCTATGCTACTAGATTTGGGGGATATTTGTTATGTAGCAATAGGAATTCAGAGAAAAAGGGAAAGATGGGGATAAAACTTCTCAGTCTGGCATGGGGCAGATGAATTGCGCATATTTTATGAGGCAAGACCAGTATATTTTATTATGTTCCAAAGTGTCGTGCTGTGAAGTTACCTCGAACAGACCTGAGGGGGACCAGGCAGGTACTTAGAATGTCAGTCCTGAGTACACAGAAAGAGGTCCCTGTTAGCCCTTTAGAGCTATAGGGCTTGGAAAAAATTAACAACTGTTTTGCATAGTGAAAGCAAATAAATATCCACGAATCCAGACCCATATAAACAAATAATTGAATAAATAAATAAGGAAGAGGAGACAAGGCTTTCATGCAGAAGAATGTCAAATAGTTTATATATCTATCCATTAAGTAGGTGGCACTACCTTTAACTGTGGGCACCTACAGTGACTTCCTTCTCAAAAGTACTGAAAGTGTTAAACTGTAATTGAAGAGTAAAATTAAAAATAACAAATATTCTCTAAAAAGGGAATGTAAGCGATTGCGGCTGGGATGCGGAAAATGAGAGACTGCATCGTGTCTAGGGGGTGGAACGAAGTTCGTCCGGGCAGGACCACTAACACCTGAAGCACCCTTATCTTCAGAGGTGAGTCATCTGCCAAACCCCACTGCCCTGGGACCAGTGGAGGATTTCCAGCCGGGTACGATGCACAAGCCTGGATGTTCTCTAACATTTCATCTCGCCCCTCTCCTGAGGTCATCGTCCGAATGAAGCTGACATGGCTCAAACAACAAACCACGTAAGGAACTTAAGTGCCAATATTCAACTGAACAATTTTAAAGAATGAAAGGTTTTAGAGGTAAGAATAAACTACCGAAGTTGCCTTTTACTGACACAGGAACACGCCAGGGCCACCTCCCTTGTTGCCTGCGGCATGTGTGTTGAATGAGAGAGCCCCTCCCTGGGTTTCAGGGAAGAGAAGCAACGTTTGCATGAAATCAGACTTTTTCAGGCGGAGCAGGACAGATGCATACTGGGTTTGGGTGATTGCTGGTGAGCTCCGTGAGGAGAGAGACAAATGGGAATGAGCTGCTGAGAATAATCAGAGCAGAAGGAGGGTGAGCAAAGGGCTGAACAAGCTCGGCAAAGCTCAACTCATTGCCTCTGAGAGTTCAAACCTCTAAAGAAAGGAGTTTCGCATATTGATTTCCTCATTCCTCTGCCTAGTGGCCTGGATTGCTAATTATGGGTGGATGTCCCAGGCTCAGGCGAGACACAGGCTGAAGATTCAAACAGCAACTGTGTCCTTACCCCAACCACTATCCACACATGCACGCACATACAGTCATATGCAAAAGGTGTCAGACCTTAGAATAGATTTTCTTATTTTATCCCTGAACATTTTATTAGATGTCTGTTTTTCCTTATTTCTAAGATATTATTAGTGCATTTTAGAATATTTTGTAATTAATTATCAGCATCCCTGTCTGCAGGATAACCACTATGTTAAATTTAGTGTTTATCATTCTTAAGCATGTACAAACATATTACCAGTACTTTGATTGCTTTAAGTTTATATAATACTGTACATAGTATTTTGCTACTTCTGAAATGCACTGCATTATATGGGATTATCCATATTGATATGTTTTATTTTTAACTAGGAACAGTCTTTCTATTTTATAAGTATACAATGATTTAATTATAAAGTTACTGTTAATGAGCAGAGAAGTTTCATATCCTTTATCTGTAGCATGCTCTCTTCTAAAATTCAATCATGATGATATTGATATTGTCACAGTGGCTATATCTGCTTAGCGTTTGCATAGATGTCTTTTTCAACCTTTTGTTTTCATCTCTTTTTGTAATACACAATGCTGTGTCTCTTATAAACACCAGCATATTGTATATTTTATTTTTTAATTTTTTTGAACACTTTATTTATTTATCTTTAGAGGGGAAGGGAAGGAGAGAGGGGAAGAGGGAGAGAAACATCAATGTATGGTTGCTTTTTGTGCATCCCTTGCCGGGAACTGGCCCGCACCCCAGGCATGTGCCCTGACTGGGAATCGAACCGTGATCCCTTGGTTCACAGACCTGAGCTCAATCCACTGAGCCACACCAGCCAGAGTCTATTCTAATTATACTTAGAATTGCTTGCATATTTAGACTGAAAACACCAAACATTACAAATTTTCTTTATCATTCTTTGCCTTCACTGTTTTCTCCTATATTTTCTGTCAATTTAAAATTTCATTATTCTTCTTTATTTCCATCTATAGATTCTAAATGTTTGAATTTCAATTCTTTAGATAATAACTTGCATTAAATAACACATTCACTTATAATTTTGTCCAACAAACCCATTCATTTAGTATTTCTAAGCTTGAGCAAAAAAAAGTCATTTTAGCATGTTTTTAGCACTGGGAAATGTCTACTTGCTATTGTTATCTAGAACTTTATTTTAGCTGTTTTTTAAACTCAGAAACTATTCATGCATTTAGCTCTGCTCAGTTCTTTCCTAACTTACCTGACTTGCTTCTGAATTTCTTTTTGTTACTGTTCAGGTTTATCATTTAACATTTCTTGCAGTGAAAATTTCTGGATGGATCTCCTTTAGCTAACTTTGAAAATTCATTTAGTTTTCAAACTTTATAATCTTTTATTCTTCCCTAGCTCTAAAACTAATTCTATTCTCTTCTGATATCTATTATTGTTGACAAGAAGGTTGCTGTTATTCTACTTTAACTGGAACATCCTGTAAAAATTTAAGATTTTCTGTCATCCGCAGCTTTGCTAGGCCAAGATTTCTTCTGGTTTATGTTGAGTTGGATTCTGGGAGTCTCCCTGAGCTAAGGACCAGTGACTTCCCTCCCTGTTGAAAGGTAGACCAAACCTCCTCCTCAGTGGTGCGTCTACACCCTTCCCGCCATTTTCTCCTTCCGAAACCCTACCAGGTGCGGAAATTTCAGCTGATCCTTCATTGCTCCAGTGTGCTCATCCTTTTTTATTTTAAATATTTCTTTGCCTCTTTGAGTAGAGCTCTGGATGAATCTTCACTACTCTCTTTAAAATCACCATATCTCTCATTAACTATTCGATTCAAAGCTACTTGTTACACTCACATGAATAGCCAATTGTATAGATAACTATATACACTATATAGGAGGGGTGTCAAACTCACTTCACCAGGGGCCATACCAGCCTCGCGGTTGCCTTCAAAGGGCCGAATGTAATTGCAACTCCTTAACAGTTAAGAAGTAGTTACAATTAGACAGTCCTAAAATTATTTCAGCCCTTTGAAGGCAACTGCAAGGCTGATGTGGCCGCTGGTAAAAATGAGTTTAACACCCCTCCTATATAGTATATATGTTTTTCAGATTTCTAATTGGTATTTTTTTCTTCCCTTTCCCCTGCCTTTTCATTTCATTTCCCCCCTTCGCAGTTTCATTTCTGCCTTTTATTTTATTTATAATTTTATTTATAACATCTCTTTCTTTGATGGGGAGGGTTTCTCCATTCACTGACTTCATCAAATTTTACTCATCTCCCTTTTCTGAGTCTCTAGCAGAGTACTGGGCCTGTAATAAAGATAAAAAATGCTCTTCCCCTAAATTTTAACAATTGTGTCTATCCCTAGGGTATTTCTAATAAACATAGAGGGTTTTCCACAAACAAACTCATTCACTTGATACTTTGAGCTGCCTATTTTTTCACCATTCATAATCTGTTAGACAGAGGGTCTGTCCATACCAGTTAAGACACAGGTAACAGAAATTCACCTTTAACCTACTTGTTCTTTTCATTCAAATCTCCCACTGCACAGCTACATTACTGAGACGAATCTACCGAATGTCCCTCAGACTCAGGTTCCTTACTAATGTGATGAATAGAAATACCTCCTTTACACATTTTCATGAGACATAAAAATACCAAAACAACGTGCCAACAGCAGATAGACATACACAAGGCTGGTTCCTTTCCTTTCACATCATTACCGCGTTTATTTGCCCTAGGGTCTGCATTTGGGACCTAGAATAAAAGTATACAGAAGCCGGACCACTGACCTCCATCATCAGCAGTTCAACATATTTAACGGAATACTTTAGATTGCTGCCAAACTGTCTCATCTTTCTCATTCTCAAGTTATCACCTAAGAAGCACGGAGACTGACCTCTTTGCGTGTACTTGGTGGAAGCATCTGTGTGAGTGGGAAGCTGAGAAAAGGGAAGGATGTCAGGAGGCTTTCCATAAAGCTGTTCCTTACAGCAACACTCACTCGGTGACAGGGGCTTGGGGAATTCTAATTTTGATATGCCATGCAAACGCCCTGCTGAAATTTGCAAACGTGAGATCAGGCCTAGCATACATTCAATAATTCTCTTAGCAAATATTTCTTGAGCCCCTTCTATGTGCTACGCATTTCTCCAGATTCTGGAAATACACAAGTAAACGACACCGGTTTTTACCTAACTATAAAAGCTACTTTCCCCTCCTAATTGTCATCAAGAGTTCTCGAGCAGGAGGAAATCCCTGGAACTTTTGTGGGAACAAGCTGGCGGTGAAACTGTACTTGGTTCTTGTTAGACCAGACAGCACACTTTTAGACAGCGTTGGTAAGAGAAGGTGGTCTTGGTAAAAACAAACTTTCTCCCTTCACAAACTTCCCCAGCTGTTTCACAAGCAAAACAGCAGAACACATTTTTATGTCGCTATATGTAGTCATATTTTAAAACAAACAAGAATATTCTCCGGATGGTGTGTTCTGAGAGTCCAGGGCTCTAAGAGTATTTTGTGGAACAAGGTAACTTGTTTCCAGATGAAGGTGGACTGAGCTGTCATATGAAGGCAGTGTGCAAAATCTTGAAGATGTGGTACAAGGGAGATTAGAAACAATCTATATGCTCCTGCAGAGCATGATTAAAATTAACATTTGCCAGTAGCAATACCTTCAGGATAAAATGCAAAATAGCTTGTTAGCGCAGCGATTCTCAAAGTATTGTTTCTGGACAAGGATCATCAGGATCAATTAGGGATCTGCTAAAAATGTAAATTCTCAATTTTGCCCTGAATCAGAGCCTCTGGGGGGGGGGGGGTAGGGCCCAGCAATCTGTGTTCTAACAAGCTCCTGAGGTGTTGATTTTAAAAAGTGTTTCCAGCTCTATTGAGATACAATTGACCTATATAACCCCGTGTAAGTTTACGGTGCACAGTATGATACATGCATGTATTGTAAAGTGATTACCACAATAAGGTTAGCTAGTGCACGGTTCATCTCAGACAGTTACTATTTTGTTATTGTGGTGGCAGTGAGAAACTTTAAGATCTACTCTTTTAGCAGCTTTCAAGTATATACAATACATTATCATTAATTATAGTCACCGTCCTGGACATTCGATCCCCAGACTCTCATATATAGAGAGAGACACACAGGTTCTGCTCTGCACACCCACTATGATAAGCACGTGCATATATTTTACAAACAAAATCCAACAGAGTTTTTGCAACAACGCTATGAATGAAGCACTATTATTATACTGCTATCGTCTCCATTTTACAAATGAGGGACATGAAGCAAAGAGAAGCTTAACAACCGTCCAGGACCACACAGGTAGGAAATACTGGTATGACCCAGCATGCGGACCTCAGAGCTCGTGTTTTCAAAACCCAGCTGGGAACCGCTGTCAATCCACTGGATTGCCATCCAATCCAAGTTTATCAAATCTTGCCCCTTCCCAGCACTGTGTAAATGTATCCGTTTCCAACAACTTGCCATTTTTCTCTGAGCCCATGCCTCATTACAACTGTCAATCTTTCCATGCAAACCAAATACTCCCTAGGGATTAGTCACAGCGCTCCAATATTCACGTTTACGAGTACTTTTCTATCTGCCACACTTGACTTCTAGTACTGTTTTCTCTTTTTAAAAATAAGTACATTATCTCCACTGGCTTACATGTTTCAAGTACTCAATCAGTTACCGCTCACCTTCTTTCCCCTAGAAACTGTCCATAGCAGGCCCGTCTTCTCCCAGGTGAAACTGACAGCCATTCTCTCTGCGGGTTCTCAGCTGGCTTAGATTTCGAATGAGGAAGTACCCAAGCAGCATGTCCAAGACCATGGAGGGGAAAGAAGAAGGTGACGCTAGCATGGAAGGCTTGAAAAAAACTTGACTTCTTCCTAGACGTTGCTGCTGTTCAAAGCCAAAGATGAATATTTTTCAGAGTGTTTTTTTTCCATCCCAGATATTTCTGGGCCCTATTTGACCATGAAATATGTTGGCTAGGGACATGCACGCTCTGCATGGTTCAACAGTTTACTGAACTAACAGATCTATGCTATCAAACAATATGCTGATTCAGTCAAACCTCTGGTTAAAAAGCAATCAAATGAATGAAACGGAAGTTTGTAAACAGGCTGCTAGATGGTGCAGTAGTTCATCTTGTTTTTCTGGAAAGATATCAGAAAAATATTCCGAAAGTTCAAGGAAAAAGGAACAATGGTACTGTATACATGTACTTTGACCTTTGACCCATGACCTTTGTTTTGAATTTCTCTGGTATAATCCTTAGTAGAACTCTTGCTCCATATTACCCATTTGGACAATGTCACATATTTCTTATCCTGAGAGAACGGGAAATTCTTGAATCTCAAAGATTGCATTTCTCACTGAAACCTGCTGTCAGTACACAAGCCTCATATTTTTATCCTGAAACTTCATTTGTTTTCTCTCTCATTCCATAGAGAAACCTCAGCTCTGATTAGCCTGAACTTTCAAAAAATCCATAATATGTGTACTGACCATTCTTGTTTTGTTTTAATCTGTATTTACCACGCATACTTCTACCAAAACCCTCAACAACTCCCTAAACTAATATTTTTATATAACTTCTGCATCTAAAAATACTCAATATTGATATTGACTAGTGATATCTGTTTCTAATTGACATTTTATACATTCTGCTTTGCAAAAAAACAAGGGTGAGAATGCTTATACTATTTCAAATATACTACTATCTCACCATAAAAAAGGGTTCGTTCATTAATTCATTCTTTTACTCATGCATGCCTTTGTTTAACAAATACTCCTTCACGCTTCATCTTGCAAATATTTTGCTCACCACAGGGGTGGAGATCATGAATAAAATCAAACTCAGCCCTGGCTTCATGCAGTTTACAGTTAATGTGATAGACAAACATTTATTAATCAAAGTAATAAACAAAATTTCCAAAATTATTATTATTAAAATTTGAATTTTAGGGGCCATGAGAGTATATACAATTGGAATTTTATAAAGTCAGAAAAATCCAGGGTGGTTTATGTGAGGGAAATGTTAGTGTAATGCAAAGGCATTATCAGACAAAGATGGGGGAAAATATCGCAGGGGAGAGACACAGCAGAACCTGAAGCAGCAGAGTGACCGAAAAGTGAGTGACCGAAGAGAACCAGCGGGACTGGGAAGCAGAGACAGGGAAGGACATTGTACAGGGTAAGACTGGGTGCGGTGAGAAGCCAGATGAAACTTAACTCTGGAGGTTACTTACAGGTTTCACCTTGATTCTTAGAACAGCGGGGAACAACCCAAGCATTTTAAGCAAAGACGGGAAATGAGGTGATGGCCACTTTGTTTCAGAACGATCACTTAAAGTGTAAAAAGCATTGCAGAGTAGTCAAGGTGGATGTAAGCGAACAGGTTAGGAGGGGGCTGAGATGCCTCACCAGACTCACAGGGTTCGGATACCAGACTCACAGGATAACTATGTGAGATAATAAAGATCTTAGGCAAGTCCCAGGTTCATTCCACAGGATCCAGGACAATCTGCTTCTAGTGTCGTCACTCTCAATAATAAAGCCACACATATTGTTGCGCTGACCTTTAACAAACATATTCTATATTTCTCTCAACTCGCAAACTAGCACTGTTAATTGAAAAATATCCGTTTAGGCTTGATTTGAAACAATCAACACAAAGATGAATTTAAAGGAACTGCTACAGGTGTACAATAATTCAATATAAGAGTTGTTCCTTTTGTCTCTTTATGACATTATGGTCCGACTGTTGACAAACTTTAAGAAACACTTTTTTAAAAAAATTAAAAGTGTTATGAGCAATGAATCCCCCATCATATTGAGCACCCTTTTATTTTTATTTTCTTACCCTTTTACCATATATTTTTAAACTAAAATGTACAACAGCTTTTGAATTTTATCCTCAAGCCTATTTTAGTCTGTTGAAGGAAAGGTACAATATCTTAACAATTTTCAGAGAGAGAGGGAGAGTAACTACCCCTTGAGGGGGTGGGGGGGAGTGGGGAATGAGAGAGACACCTGGAGTTGTTCCAAATGTGCATTTTCTTAATAATTAGCACATCACACACCTACTTAGCATCTCATAAATAATCATAGACTATGTATTTAACGAATTGCTTTACTTTGCACTGTCAGAGGTTAACAGGAAAGCAAAAGGGTTTGCTTATTTTAAAAATGAGACAGAGTTATTCCTCAGGTACACTCTGACTAAAAATAATAAAATGCAGCAAATAAGCATTGATCACACTAGTTTTAAAAACACTGATAGCAATAGATGTATATGTATACGTATCTGTCACATCTGTCAAAACACTCTATATTTACATATGTTAGAAAATAGCTACCTCTATACATTTATGTGGTGACAAGCATATGAATATGCATGTATCCTGTGATTGTACGTTTGATTTTTAATCCAAGCCTTTCTGTCAAAATCTTGTCCCAAGTTGCATTTTGATGGTGTGTATTTCTCCTCTTTTTTACTCTATAGGAAAAGAGGCTTGTAAAGTGAGGGATCAACAGCGTTTATACCTGTATTTCTCAACACTGACAAAGTGTTTCTATAGGATCTCTTGAAATAATGATTCTGAGAGAAAAATACGTTTTTCAAACATGCTAACCACATTAAGTAGACATTTTTTAAGTTAGAGGCCCTCTCAGACAACTAAAATGATATTGGATGTTCATGCAAACAGACTGAGTTTTCTCTGATGTGCAAAGACCCAGCCACTGACCTGGGATGTCGTGACTAGGGGTTATTTGGGGGTGACAGGAGAGAAAGGGCTTTTTGCAATTGCCCAGAGCTGAGACATTAACAAATATGCGTCCACACAGGGCAGTTGGAATATGCCCCGTTTGTGATGGGGCACAGGGAATCTTGGGAGGTACAAGCTGTCATTTCTGCCAGAGCACCTGTGAGCAATACACAAGCAAGAGACACACAAGCAAGGAACCGGGACAGGAAGCCTTGCTTCTCCTCATCTAGCTCCCCCGCTACCCACCGCTGCCCCCACCTCCCCGCCAGGCCACTGTGCTCAGCACTTTAAGTTGCTGTCCATTGCAAGGTCTTTCTCTCCTCTTCTTCCCCACCCCTTTCAAGATAATTTCCAATACAAACTCAATTTACCCTCATCAAATCTCTGCTAAAGCATGAAATAGGAACATCTGATTTCTTTTTGTGATGGTACATTATTTTTAATGTAATTAACTCTACAGAATACTTCCACTCGGGGCGATCCATTTTGTTTTTAAAAAGCCTACACTGGAAATCAAGACATTTTAATCTTGCCGGTTTCATTCTCTTTTGTTCATAGCCCAGACCACGGCAAGGGCCACACATAAGAAAATTAAGGGAATAGTGGGAATTTATCAATACATCAAGCTATTTTCTTGCAGTTAACTTCTATTAGTACATTATCACTCTGCAAGAGAAGTGATTATTTTTCTACATTTGTTGGCCCTCTTTTTCTTTTAACACTACATTATTTAGACTAGTGTGGCACATCGGAGATTGCAGAAAACGCTGGCATGATTGAATGAGAGGTTATAGAATGTTCGGTACAGAGGGTTCTGAAGATACCCCCCTCCCACCTCGCTATGCTTCAGTATCCACGTCAGCAATTTGAGGATTTAGGGGTGGCTTGCTTAATGTCAAATAGTAAGACAATAGAACAGCTAACATTTTTATGCATTTGACAGTTTATAAAGCATATTTACAGCTACTTAATTATTATTTCAAAATTATTTTTAGAGCACTTTTAGGTTCACATCCAAATGGAGAGGAAGGCGCAGAGATTTTACACTACCCCCTACCTCCACACATGCCTAACTGCCCCCATGACCACCATCCCCCACCAGAGCAGTACATTGGTTACAACGGATGAACTTACAGCAACACATTATAATAACCCAAAGTCCTTAGTTTATCTCAGGGATCACTCTTGGTTTTGTACTTCTATGGGTTTGGCCAAATACAGAGGTAGGCAAAAGCAGGTTTAGAGTAATGAAGACATGAAACAGAGTTTATTCTTGTATGGTCATTTATTAGGAATTGTATTATTTTCCATACAAACTACTCTAAACCTGCTTTTGCCCCTCCCTGTATGATGACATGTGACTATCATTATAGTATCATACATGGTGTTCTCACCGCCCTGGACATCCTCTGTGCTCCACCTGTTCCCTCCTTAACACGCCTGCCTGTGGGTTCCCCCGGGACATTTCACCATCCACCATCCACATAATTTCCTCACTGTGAAGTAGGACGTTAGCTCTATACATTCCTTATCAAGGCCGGAGGCAAGAAAGTTCTCCTCTACTCCTCACAAATACACTTAGTTTTCTTGGGGAGGTTGTTTTATTTTTGTCTTTGTTTTTTTCTTTTTTTTTTCCCATGAACTAGAGCTGGCTTTTGTCACGTGCTTCTTCTGCATTTATGATTACGATCATATTAGTTCTTTTCCTTCGCCTGATAATATGACGACTTACATTATTGATTTTCAAATATGAAACCAGCTTTGCATATCTGGGATAAATCCTACTTGTTTGTGGTGTAGAATTCTTTCCACGTACTATGGGGCTCAGTTTGCTAACGTTTTATTGAGGATTTCTGCATCTATGTTCAGAGGAGATATTGGTGTGTAGCTTTTCTTTATTGTGATGTCTTTGTTGAGTATACTCCTGGCTACTCCCCTTCTATATCTGAAAGAGCTGTAGAGAATGTGTATACTTTCTTCCTGGAATATTTGATAGAATTTACCAGTGAATGTTTCTAGGTGTGGTGATTTCTGTTTTGGAAGGTTATTAATCATTGATTCAATTTATTTAATACATACATAGACCTGTCCTGAATGTCTATTTCTTTTGGCAGATGTGTCTTCTTCAAGAAATTGCTCAATTTTATCTAAGTTACCAAATTTGTGGGCATTGAGTTATTCATAGCATTCTTTTATTTTTCTTTTGATGACCGTGGAGTTGGTAATAATGTCCTCGCTTTCATTCCTGATATCAGCAATCTGTGACCCCTCTCCAATCTGGCTTTTTCCTCCAATATTTACTGTGGGAAACAGGTCAAGCCTCTGGAGGTCAGTCTCACCATATTGCACACCCCTCCCCATGAGTGGGTGCCACGAGGGTCTTTAACCCCCAGACAACTACCGCTCAGGCTTTCCTAGCCGGACGCCGGTTCCCACAATGGATTCTGCTTGGGAGGCGCTGCTCTGGTAAACTGGGGCTCCCTGCGGCAGCCCGTCTCTCTCCGCAGCAGCCTGAGGCCCACGACACACTTGTGTCTCATCTCTCACGGCTCCTGAAAGAGGTATTGAGTTCTCAGTCTGTTCAGCTTTTTTAAATAAGTATTATATTTCTTTATTTTTTTAGAGAGAGGGGAAGGAAGGGAAGGAGAAAGAGAGGGAGCGAAACATCAATGTGTGGTTGCCTCTCACATGGCCCCCACTGGGGACCCGGCCCGCAACCTAGGCATCTGCCCTGACTGGGAATCGAACCTCGACCCTTTGATTCACAGCCGGCACTCAATCCACTGAGCTACACCAGCCAGGGCTGTTCAGCTTTTTATTTGTCTTAGGGTGCAGAGGCAACTTCCAAGCTCCTCAGATGCAGAACCAGGAACCCCCTTACTTATTTTATTACTTGATTCTCCAAACAAAAAACAAAATGAAAAAATCATGGCTCAGTCTGCAACTCTATAGTGGGAAAATTGAGTCTGAGATGCTGTGAAATGTGTTCTCAGTCATGAAACTGTTCCAGATCTAAACTGGAACGAGATTAATATCGGTGTTCTTTCTCCCTCACCTTCTTCCTCTTTCAGCTTGTTCCTATCCCTTATTCTGCGGTTTCCGTAATTTATCAGTTCATTGCTTCTCTGATACTTGAATTCAGCAAATATTAGGTACCTGCCATTATATAGAAATTATGCCACTTGCGACAAATAGTGAGCAAAATGTAGCATGACCTCCATAATACTAGAGCTTATAGTTTAATGGAGAAAAGAGTTATGTCAAATGTAAAATCACACAAAGAAGTATGAAAGTACAATTATGGTAAGTTTCTATAATAAGTACATGCCAAGTACTCTTCTAACCGGTTTGAATATTTTTATTATTTAAATTTTACAAAACTACCGAGAAACATCATGAATATTACCTCTATTTCATGCCTACCCCCCACACCACATATAAGACTTTAACATAAAACATGCCAAACATCATATAGCTATGACCTCTGTCTAACTCAGAATCCGTAGTTTTCATTAACGCCACACCGCCTTTTGGGTAGTGGAAAGTCAAGGCCGATAGAACCACACAGCTCAGTCATCACTCTATTCAATTTCACTTTTGGTGTTGAGGTTCAGTAATGTATGGATGGTTATCTTTCTCTCCTCGCAGCCAGAGGCACCCTGCCGTGGCTGCATAAGCTGAGGAGCAAAAGATTTGAAAGCATCACAGAAAGTGACCTTATCAGAGAAGCAATTACGTGGAAATTCATAATAAGTGTGTTGAGACACAAAAATCAGTGGATTTAAACCAAATTGTTCCAACTGTAGAGAACATAGAAATCTATCTGTGCCAAAATTCTGAGCAAATATTTCCAGTTCACAGAAGTAATACTGTTGAAAATGGAGAACGATTTATAGCCAGGATGCAATTTGATTTCAGATATATTTTCAGGGGTTTGTTTGTTTTTTGAAGTACTGGAGACTATGGTGAATTACACCAAGTCCCACCAGAGGAGAACCAGAGAGCCAGCCAGTGACAGCACACATACAAGGTTGTCATCTAGTGGTGACAGGCAAGCTGCAGGCTTGTGACCCCAAAGCAGTATCCGTAGCATCACCCCTTCCCACATTTTTCCTCCTCTTTATGAAAGTGAAACATCTGTTATAGAATGGCTTAATTTTTTTACACGGAAAATGATGCATCACTTGTCTCTCTTTATTTCCTCCTATAAAATAATACACAGTCTCATTTTTTTTTAAAAAAAAGGTAGTCGAGGAATACTGATTTCAAGATTGTTTATATTCCATAAAAATCTTGAACATTTATCATTCTTATTTAGATAATGGGAAGTAATAACATGCCTTCTTAAAAACAGAGAATTCAACACCATCACATCACACTACCCAGAGAGCACAGAAGATAAATTTTAACATTTGTCAGTGTTACTCACCACCCAGGCATATTTCATTAAGCTATTGTCAAAGGCACAGAAAACTGCCAATCACATTAACTAACTTCTTTTAAAAGCCACTCAGCTGAATTTAATTGTGATTAAGTATATTTGAACTGAAGGAACATTAAATATACAAATGCCTCCTGGCAATCTTTTCAGAGTCTGTGGTGAACAACAGTTTTTGCTCAATGGGAAGAAACCTTTTAATGCATTCCAAAAAAATAATAATAATAAAATAAATCAATGCGCACAATTGGTTGCATTCAGGACAGTGAATTTTGATTGTTCTTTGCAGGAAAATAACAAAAGGAAGCGCTCTGCCCTTATAGGGCACGTAAGTTGCTAACGCTACCTTTTACCTCACATCAGGGGCCCCAAAGAGCCTAGATTCTTTGGTTCGGTTCTTGTCTATCACTGCAAAAAGTTAGCCTAAGTAAATTAAAAATCACAAATTCCGTGCACGTTGCGTATTTACCACCTTGTTCTCTCCATCTTTGACACTGCTGATTTTATTGTTTAGATTATCATTAACTTTCCTTGCATCTTCTCTAGACAGAATAACTGGGTTCACAGTGCTCTCAATTCTCCCTTGTCCTTCCTCAACTCATCCTCCTCTGGGTAAAAGGAAAATCTGAACGGGGTTTTACCCTGTAGGGTGTGTCTTGCAGACATTTAGCAAATCTGAGGAAACACTTCTGGGATAGTCAGTGGGAGTTTTGGGGAGGTGAGGATGTTTGAGTGGGAAGGAACTGATCAAATCTTGGAGAGGAGACGTCATCGTCCCCATTCAACATACACCATAGTATATGGAGTACCAGTTCCAGTGTCTCGCTTCTCCATGAAGAATGCCTTTAAGCAGATGGTTCTATGGCAAACATTCAGCATCATGAGTACAAAGTATAAAGCCCAAAGCTTATATGCTCTGACTCCTAATTGATTTCCATTCATTCCCTTTCTTTTTCTCACCCACCCCTCTCTCGTACACACAACACACACACACACACACACACACACACACACACACACACACACAGACAGTTCTTTCTTCAACACACATTTCCTAATATTTCAGGTTGCTACTTATTTGGTAATTCATTTTCCAACAGTTTAGAATTGCCACAATACAATGATGTTTCTCTTATCTGCACCTGGGAACCTATTAGTCTCATTGCCTGTAATTAGCGAATGCCTTCATTGTGCCTGGCTTTGCATACCTAGTTGATGTCTATATACTGTCTATATACGTACTTCTGGACCTGGCTAACAATGCATTTGTCACTTGGTTTTCAGGAAGACATTCCTAATGCATGTAGACACGATGAGTCATTCTGTCCCTTCTATTTCCTTGTTTAAAAACATCAATGTGACTATTACATGGTTTATCATTTATCTGTTTATATCATTTCATATGATAAACATTCTGTCAAGATCATGTTTTAGGCCTTTAATTAATTAAGTACTTGGCTAGTTTCGCTCAATGACTTTTTCTTGAACTGAATTTAAAAACAGATGTTTCTTTTGTTCTAGAAAACACATTGCTTTTGACTCCCTGAGCTGCCAAATAGTCACTTTATTTTTGACCAGGCAACAGCCCTCCAAAGCAGGGACAGAGACCAAGGCGGGAGTCAATCAGTGCTCTGCTCCACGCCCCCAAGTGACGGCATTCAATCAGAGGCCACCTCCCATGTCAGAAGGTTTGGGAGGAGCCTGCCGGACACCATCTGCTTATACACTACCAGGTTTATCAAGAGGATATTGAGTTAACCTTGGGAACTGTTTAACATCACTACATTCTGGAGGAGAATATTCATTATGATAATTGAAATAACCCATTGTAATCACAGAAACATTAACAGACTGATTGTTTAAGGGGGGAACGACAATGGTCCCCTGGCCTCTCGCTAACACTGGATGGACTGCGTTGTGATCACTACTCTCAGTCTCCATCCTGGTGCGGAAGGGTAGGGCTCTTTTCCGTTTTCGCTGAAGCGTTTATCCCCATCTCCCCTCCCCTCTCATCCCAATTTTAGGATCATGCACAGCTTGGATTACAGGAAGGCTTGTACCAGATTCATGCCATATGAAAGGCCCCATATTAGGAGAAAAGTTTTTCTTATAAAGAGTTAGGTTGGAGGAAACGGAAAAACCGAGAGAAACTTCGGCTCCATCAAGGAGAAAACCAGATGGAACTGCATGGCTGAAAATAATCCCTGGCAGTGGGGAAAGGTGGGGGACACACAGCTGCCTGTGTTGTAAGAAGCAGAAAGAGATTGGGGAGAAACGGGAGAAGGAGCCTTGGGGAAGGAAATCTGGAATGATGGTATGTGTCTGTGTCTAGACGGTCCCATCGGGGACTCAGGGAGAGAAGAAGCTTTTTGCATCATAGTCTGAATTGGGTCTTTGCTTATTTTCCAATAATTACGTTCTCCTCCTGGCAGCAAAATGTACCTTCTAACTACTACATAATTAAATAGTTTTAGAGAACACCAAAATGGAACAGATAATCATAATGAGCCAGAAGTTAAAAATCTATGAATCCTGCTTTTCAAATAATGTGTTCCTTCGATCTCCTAAGTACATATGAAATTCAATGCATAGTTCAAATTTTTAGAAATGCATATGTCTCCACATTATCCCTTCTTTATTTATAAAATACTTATACATAAATTCTAGTTAAAAATACAAGCTGTTTGGAATAATAGGTTGAGTAATTATCTGGTGATTTTACTGAGAGATAGGTAATCTTATTAATCCAGATTAATTAAAAATATCCCCCCTCTTTAAAAAATAACAAAACACAACTCTTTATTTTGTGTAAGGTGCAGACTCCAGGAGATTTTATACCTCATCTGTAATGAATGTAATCTTTTTTCCTTGTCGTTAAAACACCAGAGGGAATTACAGGAATCATTGGTTCACTGATTAGTACAAGCAATGGACCTAAATTATGCTCAAAATCAGTTCTCTGAAGGGCTTTTATTGGTGGTCATTATTTGAGTGCAAATGAATTTGTTAGCTATTTGGTGGTTGTTAGCCACCATAAAGTCGGACGGACATGGAGTCATGGACAAATTCACCCCCAGGGTAGAAACTTAAAAAAAAGAAAGAAATGCATGTTGTTCAGGGACAATATACTCCAATCCCACATCCAGCCTGTTGATAAACAGAGAAGCTTTTTTTTATCGGTCACACGCACAAGCCTTAAATACACCCTCTAAAATGCACAGCCTTAGGAACATCATCTTAAGGCTGGCTAGGCAGAAGGTCTATTTAGAAATGAAGGGCGAGAGTTTTGATGACCTTCTAGGAATATATTAAACTGTTAAATACCACATGCATAGTGCCCACTAAAGGGGACCGTTGGTCAGCTGAACTTAACCCCAGTACCTCCCTACACTGCTATGATTTTCTAGACACTCCATGGTCTTCCCACTGGTCTTGGACAGAAAGATTCTATATAGTCGGTGAGTCAAAAATACGGAAAATGTCTACCAATACTGGCAACTTTCCATCTTGAGGATGATGGAGAGCACCTTGAAGACACTACTATTTCTGGCTCAGGGGGTTGGGCAGCGTCCTGCAAACCAACATGTCACCAGTTCAATTCCTAGTCAGGGCACCTGCCTGGGATGCAGGTTTGGTCCCAGGTCGAGGCGCGTATGGGAGGCAAATGATCCATGTTTCTCTCTCACATTGATGTTTCTCTCCCTCTCTTTTTCCACCTTTCCCTGATCTCTAAAATCAAAATTTTAAAAAAGAATTCTACTTTAAGAGTCAATGTGCTTGGGAGACAGGTAGGAAAAAGAAACTTAAAGTAACTTCAGGAAAGATAAACTGATTACATATTAAATGATAACTTCATCAACCACATGATTCAATCTGTCAATTCAAAGTCCTGTTTGATGCTTTTCCAGACTAGGTAGAGCAAATAGTTTAACATAGGACACAAACACACAGTAAGTATCCCATATGTTAATATTAAATATTGTAGTTAAAGGCTTAACTGGCAGGCTCTTTTGGATGAATGGATAGTCTGTTCTTGAGTGACAAATTGTGAAGGATTCAGAAACCCTGTCTCAGTAGAAACCTGCTGAGACAGATTAGTGATGTCTATCACAAAAAAAAAAAAAAAGAAAGAAAGTAATGAAACTCATTGTCTGATGCACATAATCTGGGAAGGTGGACAACAGGTAAAAATTTATTTCAAGAGAGTGTGACTGCTTTCTGTGTAGAAACATGGCAGACTTGTACCAAACACAGTCCTATACCATAGTCAGATACAATGTAACATCACCCACCACCATTGCTATATGGGAAATTCACATAGGTGTCTCAGGAACACAGAATAGAGGACTCCGTATCTGCTGGACGAGTCTCAGGAATGTTTCAGAGTAGAGGAAACTTTTGATTGCCTCTGGAAGGCAGAAACTGGATAGGCAGGAGTCATGAATTTGAGGCAACCCCTCCCCCCAGCATATGCAGAAATCACAATAATCAGGGAAAAACATACTCAGGAAACTTTAAGCAGATTAACTTTGTGGCAGCATGAAATGTGAGGGGGACCCTGTCAGAACTGGGCTTGAACAGGTGGACCACAGCAGGACCGTAACAAGTGCATGGTCAGCGGTGTTGAACCGGTCTCAGTGGCTGTCCATGGTATCCCACCGGAGAAAAGTAAACTTGAATGAGCACGATTATACTTGCAGTTTCACAGAATTTACCAGACTGCCCTTGGTGTCTCCCTCATTTCAGGCTCATGTTTTTACTGGTACCCAGTTCCCAATTTCCAGGTTCTCTTTATGATTATGGCTTCTCACGCCTGGATTGGACCTGGTTGTGCACACACAATACTGTGTTTTATGATCACAGAAAAAAAAAATGTTTTCACATTGATTCATTGTCCTCATGCCAAATGCACCTGGTTTTTAGCTCCAGCCAGTTCTCCCATCAGGCAGAGACTACTCTCATTAGGTTTGCTGGTCCCTCCACCTTTCTCTTCCCCTAGGTTTCATTTAGGGGCACATTATTCTGAATTGGACAGGTCTGTACTAAAACACCATCTTTGCTAAGGCACATTCTGAAAAGCTTCCTATGTGGGGCATACCATGAAAAACAAGAGTAGACAGAACAATTAATGAAGGGAACCCAAAGACTGAACCACGCAAATCAATTTTGCGCTTCCTTTTATTTTCTGATGTGTCTTCATTTATATTTCAATACTCTGTCTCAGATTAATTTTGGAGAATATATTTCCATGTCAAAATCCTTTAGACAGGCCTAAATAAAAGTAAATGAAAATGAAGATGGCTGTTGCTATGCAGCTGTACATATAGATTTTAAGCTTGATGGGAATTTAAAGGCATTTCTTCCTCATCATTCTTAATGGAACCTAGAATTAGTAGCCAGCAAAGCTTCACTTTCTGAATTCAGTTAGCTGTTCCATCCACCAGTTTTTGCTTTGCTCTTTTTTTGTTCCAGCTAGGAATGCTGGAAAGTTGGGAGTCAGGCACATTTTCTTTCATCAGTTTTATGAACTTGGGTAGGTACTTGGCTTCTTTAAGCCTGATTCACCCTGCTCTACAACTCCAAAATGGCATTGTGAGCTTTCAGGAAGAATATATATGATAAGACTCATACTGTGAAGATTATGTTTAGCAATCCAGTTGCTACATAGTAGACACCCTAAGGACAAAAAGACCAAAAGAGCAATGCGAGAATATTCCCTACATCTAGCAGAAATTGTTAAGCTACTACTTGAGAGAGATGTGAAGAAGAACTGCGGTGAAAAGAACGCAATGTGTCATGAACAGAGAGGTACATGTGTGGGAAAGTAGACAGAATGGAGATCACGACAGGAAGCACAACAAAGCCAAGTTCAGTTCATTATGACAGAAACACGCACTACAATAACCAGGTGCTCGATTAACGGATGAAAAACAACTGAATAGAAAAGATGAGAAAACGGAAATGCGCAAGTGCAGCGAGTCAAAACTTGACTCACACTGAGGGTGAGCTCGGTCCAGTCGGTTCCTGGGCCTCACTTTCTGAAATGGTGCTGTGTCCTCTCCAGAGGTGAGCGCAGGTCTGTGTGTCTGCTAAACTGGTCCGACCACCATACGGCCTGTGCTGGGAAGCACCAAAGGGCTAGATTCTATTTCTTACAATCAGGCATTTTAGCAATGTTCTCCCTGATACCTTCAGGAGGAAATGCACCTATCTTCTTTCATTTTAGAAACTCAGAGCAACCTTTCCAGGTCAGGTGAGTCCCTGGGGGTAATGCAGTGGTAATGGAAATGCTCTTGCACATCTGTCTTTGTAAATATTTGTATTTTTTTGTGGTTTATGATGTGTTTAGTGTTCCCAGGCTATCTGAAGTCAAATTATAATTTGAAATGTGTTCCCACAGAAAAATTGTCCCTAAGTTGCGATAAATTATCAGAAACTTGCTTATGTGAAAATGTAATTTTCTCTGTCCCTACATGTCATTAGGCATTGATTGATACCTCCCTGCTCAGCAGCAGTGAAAGGACAGGGAGAAAAACGTATTGCGCATATGATGCTCTTCACGCATTTATTACTTAATTTAATCCTCATAATAAAACTTTAAGACCAAATGTTATCAGTATTTTATAGAAGGAAAGACAAGCTTAGAATCAGGGAGATTAAGTAATATGAGTATTTGAAGAGCTGTGGCTGACATGCAATATCAGGCCTATCTAAATGGAAGAATTGCATTGACTTGACCAACAGCAACAAACCTTTGAAAAGCACTGAGGTTTTGGGCCCAATAAAAAGGACTTAGGAGCCTTGGCTGGTGTGGCTCAGTGGACTGGGTGCTGGCCTGTAAACCAAAGGGTTGCTGGTTCAATTCCCAGTCAGGACACATGCCTGGGTTGTGGGCCAGGTCCCCAGTAGGGGATGCACAGGAGGCAACCACACATCAATGTTTTTTTCTCTCCCTCTCTTTCTCCCTCTGTTCCCATCTCTTTAAATATAAATAAGATATGATGTCAAAAAGGAAGATATAATGCAATGTAAAGATATAATATAAAAAAAAGATATAA
Organism: Anoura caudifer; assembly: GCA_004027475.1. Taxonomy (NCBI): domain Eukaryota; kingdom Metazoa; phylum Chordata; class Mammalia; order Chiroptera; family Phyllostomidae; genus Anoura; species Anoura caudifer. Next base: position 38,695 of record PVKU01001111.1, on the reverse strand, counting down.
TGGATGAGGAAGCCTTGACATCAAAAAGATTTTAATCTACAAGAAAAAATTAGTTCCCTTTTGCTGTGAGTTTTGAGAAGTCAAGTTGAAAGGTGACTTGTAATGCATAAACATAGTTTACTTTATAATAATTTCTCAACAAATTATTAATGTATAAATGTAACATAAAATTCCCTTGTGATATATATTCTAGACATTACATATTTCCATTTTAGGTGGTGTAATTTTGATGAAACATATGAATATATAGACATAAACATATGTATGTATAAGTATATGCAGATGAGACTTCATATATATAAAGCTCACAGACAGTATTGAAACTATAAAACTTCAGGTTCATTTGATACCAGCTTCTTAAACAAGTCTCTCTCAACAAAGTGTCCTTTTGTACCATTTTACTGGCAGTCGACAAGGAGGTCAGGGATAAGAAATGGCACCATAGCTACGCTGCATTTTCAATAACGGCATTCTTCCTGTTTCCGGGAGAATGGGGTGAGGGACAGAGGCCAGCAGCACCCACAGGTCCTGCATGTTCGGAACTCACCAGCTCAGCCTGTTCCATTCCAAGCTCATCCTTGTCTCCTCAAGTCCATCTCTTCCTCCTGCCTTCCACAGACCTATTATTTACTCCTGCACTTTCACTTAGGCTCAGAGGAACATTTTATGCATTAGGAAGAAAAATCCTCATCAGTCAAGCTTCTGCCCACCTACACTTTCACTGCAACAGGTTCTTGACATTGTGGGTGAAAAGTAACCACTTGAACTCCTGAGTCATAGGGTGAGTGATAGTAGAAAATATCCAGTGTCATGTTAGAAATCAGGAGAATTGAAAGAAACAAGGTTAAATGAGCATATCAAGTACAAGATATAACTATAAAAAATGTGAAATAATAATAGAAAAAAATCAAGGGAATTCTAATATTCTAATTCTAATGTCCACTTCTGAGATGGACTTCTGTGCCTTCATCTGCAGCATCCTGCTCCGGGAACTTCATGCTCCCTCGTCCACACCTGCTTTTCAGCTCTCCCTGGATGCTCCTTCTCATCGATATTTTTTGTTTAGCCGGAATAAAATGAAATAATGTTACTGTAATAGTTAATTCTGTTGTAGACTTGCTATGTTTTAGAGACTATGCTAAATTATATATAATATACAACCTTATCATCTCTCTGTTTACTTAGTTTGCACAGAAATTAACTGTAAAATGTGCATTACGCCACACCATGTTATAGATAAGAAAATGGAGACTTAGAGAGGAGATGCCACTGACTGAACCGTGTCCCTACAAAATCCATATGTTTAAGGCCTAACCCTCAGTACCTTACGATGTGGCTATATTTGGATATAGAGTCTTTGAAGAAGTCAGGTTAAAATGAAGTCACCAGGTGGGTTCAGTATGACTGGTGCCCTTACAAGAAGAGGAAAACACAACCCAGGGATACAAAGGCAAGACGGATGTAAAAACACAGGGAGAAGGCAGCCATCTACAAGCCAAGGAGCGGGGCCAGAAGCAAGCAGCCTTACCAGCATGACACACTGATCTCGAACTTCTAACCTCCAGAATGTGGGAAAATAAATTTCTGTTATTTGGTCCCTACCCTCACCCACAGTTTGCGGTACTTTGTCATGGCAGCCCTAACAGACTAACACAAGTGGCATGAATTTTCCAAAATGCTACGTAGTAAGTTTCCTGATTCCATTTTGCATGCCATTGTAAGTCTCCAACTTTACATTTAAAAATCTAATACCTACAGTTTTCTGTATCATTTGTATTGGTAACAGTGTGCTGCAACACCCGATGAAATGATACTTGACACCTTTTGGAAGATTATGCTTTTAAAAGAAGAAAATGATCAGGATTTTGCATCTCCTCATGGTCTGTATCTAGCTCTGTGCCTCATATGTAGAAAGAGATAAATGAATAGGAAACCTATAGTAATATATAGACTATGAAGATGGATTCTGTTTCCTTTACGACCCTCCTCCATTTGGTCATGCTGAATGTAAATGTATTATTTTTCCCCTTCTGATATTATTTTAAGATTTTGTTTATTTATTTATTTATAGAGAGAGGGGGAAGTAGGGGGCAAAGAGGCAGAGAGACATTGATGTGAGAGAGAAACATCGATCAGTTGCCTCTCGCACACACCTCATCCAGGGTCCAAACTTGCAACCTAGGTATATGCTGTGACCAGCAATTGAACCAGCAACTGTTTGTTTTGTGGAATGACATCCAACCAACTGAGCCACACTGTGTAGGACCCCCTTCTGACATTGAGTCTTGTGCTTTAATCATTCTTAACCAAGAGCAACTAGTGGACATTTGCCAATATCTGGAGACATTTTTTTTTAATTGTCCTAATTAGTGATTGGGGTTGTCCTGGCACCTATTGAGTAGGGACTAGGGGCTATAAATCATCCTGTATACAGGACAGCCCCTCACAGTGAATAAACTGTCTAGCCCCAAATATCAATAGTGCCAAGGATGAAAATATATGGTTTATATGCTTTATACAGTATGCGATACATACTTTTTTTTCTTTAGCAGGCTTCCAAAGCACAGAGCACTTCCATCACTCTTTATGCCATCGTACTATGACCAGATACATACAATGACGAGCTTGGAAGGATGAGATGGTCCTTCCATTTCAGGGACCCTTTCTTCCCATGGAGTCCATCTCATATATCATACGTGCATGCATGCATCATGAGAGAAGGGAGAATTACAGGTTCTGGTGGAAAGGAACGCAAACATGCTTCTCTGAACAATTGGGCCTAGTTCTGTGATGGTGTCCAAATTCTGTAGGAGGTGAAGATCCCTCTGCTAGGGAAGCCATCTGCTTCCCTCCATGAAATGACTAATGATCTGAACTTCCTGGATGTCCTGATCAGATTCTCAGTTCAGCTCAGCAATCTGTGAAATGCATGGGGGGGGGGGTCGACTCAGTCAAGTCTGCCCAGCAGCAACGGCGGCTCCAGAAAAAGGGTCCGAGTCACACACCTTCAAGCTCCTTGAAGAAAAATACATCAAGAACTAATTACGCAGGGTTTTATGCTCTTCATTCTGTTTCTTACAATATTAATTAGAGCTGGTAGCGATTGCCAAGATTCAGAGTCTTTACGCCATGTTAAGACAAATAAATTGAGGGCGAGAGACATGATTTATGCTAATAAAAATAATTTTAGGAGTATTGGCTCTGTTTTATTGAAGGGCATTCAGGATTCAGAGAGATTAAGTACCAGTTGAGAATGGTAATCGAGGTATCAATCCTGCTCAGTAGGACTCTATTTTCAGCAAAATAGCAGTTTGTTGGAAAGCTGTATCCGAGATCACTCCTCAGGGAACGCGTCTTTTCCACTTGAAAGAGATCGGGGAGTGACAGGGTTGGTGTAATTGGCATTCATGAGCTTGGACGCTATCTACGCATCACCTAGGTTACTCCTCATACGGTAGCAGCCAGAGAAATGGATATTACTGTCTTTCTAGAGTGAAAACACTCTGCCCAGAGAGCCTTGCGCAGTGACTGGCAGAGAGGAGCAGTTCAGTTACACATCTGTCGACTAAATGAATGAGTGGAGACGCACAAGGGTTAAGGAACATTGTCAAAGTAAACAAATAATAAAGATCTGCTAGGGCTTATACCCATGTTACACCTCCTGAACCATATGAAACAACAGTCCTCGGTGGAAAATAAAATAGAGATTGTATCAGTTAACTGATGCTATATAAACAATAACATCAGAGCTTAATGGCTTAAAATGGCAACAATTCATTTTTTCTGCTTATTGAATTGATTGGGGTGACATTGGTTAATAAAATTATATAGGTTTCAGGTGTACGATTCTATAACACATCATCTGTACATTGCACTGTGCGTTCACCACCCCAAGTCAAATCTCCTTCCATCACCATTTGCCACCCATCCCCAGCAACAATTTATTTAGTTCTCATTATTGTGGAGTGGCAATTCAGACAGTGTTCAGCCATGCAGTCCATATGCAGCCTTCCCACAAATGGTTTTGGTCAACTGTAGGTCAGGTAGGTGGCTCAACTGACCTTGCTTGAGATAATCCACTGGACTCAAAATTGTCACTATGTCCCTAACATTATATTCTACTGATCAAAACAAGTAAAGAGACCAGAACACATTCAGGGGGGTGAGGAAACACACTCTTCATCTTGGGGAAGCTTCAAAGTGACAGAAAAGGGAGTAAATGCAGAAAGCAGAGTGATGGCCTTCGAAGGAAACAAGGAAACCAATTAATCCATCTTCCCTTATTCGTGGATCATGGTTTATTACATCAAGCACAATTTTCCCTATTTAATTATCTGAAACAGAATTCAGAAGACTATATTCTAAAGGGGTATACTTTCTTCAAATTTCTGTTCATGGATTAACTATGTTCAAAGAGTTGGCATAAGTAAACAGGCCTGGCCAAGAGCCAGAAATGGTCTCCACAATTGGACAAGCTGCAAGAAGCAGTTCGGATTTCAGAAGCACTGACTGCAAAAACTCAATTATTTAAATCAAAAACCTAATGCAGATGATCAAATAAGTCGTTGACAGTATTTGATCTGGAGCATAAGGAACCATCTGCTCTTTATAAGCTAAAGCTTAGTAATAAATGCAGTCAACCATGGGCAGATTTAAAATTCAAATGTGAGTTGCATTATCTGGCCTTAATTCTAATGCAATTCAGAGTCTTAATTTCTATATTACACTGTGGATTATCTGCATAGGAAAAAAAAAAACTCGTAGAGTTTTGAACAAATTTTTCCACCCGAGATCTCAATTTTGTTTTCTGAGGAAACAGGATGCCCCACACTCAACTAAAAGGGGCCACTGTAAAAACCAGTGCTTTCTTAATCCTCATCCTAAGACTTTAGGAGCATCTCTGTTAGCTGGGAGAGGAAGGTTCTCTCTCTCTCTCTCTCTCTCTCTCTCTCTCTCCCCTTCCCTCCCCTGCCCAATCTCTCCCACTAAATAAAGGAATATATATTTTTAAGGATGTCTGTTTATCAATTTAAGAAAGTAAGAGTAATTTCCTTATTCCCTGAAGTTTTCAACACTACACTACATTTAAAGAATATGTCTCCTGTGCACCAATATTTAAAAACCCCACAATATTTTAAACCCTACAATATTTAAAAACATTAAATTGGTGATTGTAAAAGCTTATCTTAGTGGATTGATAAGCTGTAAAAATTATTCTTTAACTCTAGATATAGAATAATGACTTAAAATTGAGGATATTTTTAATTTCAAAAGGAAGTTGGATGGTTCATCTTCATTTTTTAGCATTTGCATTAAAATCATGGAATTCTAAGTTTGGGGGAGGATATTTGGGGAGTAAAAAAGGAAGAGTACCTGAAGTATAAAGTATTTTAAATTAAGGAGAGGAAAATTATATGAATATTGAAACTAATGAACAGGCCTCCGTGTTTGAACCATCACAATAATGTATTTTCTATTTTTTTGTTTTCTAATTAAATGAGGTATAATTTTTTTTAATTCCCCTAAAATTTTAGTTGTTTTGTGGTGTTTTTGTTTTGTTTTGTTTTGTTTTGTCAGAGCAAAGGTACGATTCTTCCTCTCATATCTTAGCAGGAGGTAAATGATGAGAGAAGAAAAGATGTATTTGGGAATTTAGAAGCTAGAGCAAGTTAGAGTTATAAGTTTCGGGAACTTCAGACTTCTCCCATGAAAGTGTAATGTAAGATTTCCAGGCTAGGCTTTGTGGTCCAACGTAACATTGAAAAGTTGTTCTAAAACTTCAGGTTTCAAAGAGTCTAAGACCAGTAGGTATTCTATTTAGGTTCATGTGTGATGGTCACAACCTTGACATCTGACCACACCATAGTTTTACACAACCAGCCACTGGCTTCCCAAAGATGTTGTTTCACAGATGCTGTGGGGGAGGAAAAGGTTCTTCCCCAACTCTCTTAGAGTCTCTGGATGTGTCTGGAAATTAAACTGGTCATTTTGACAGGAGAAAAGCGTATACATTTATTTAAGTGTAAATGACATGAGAAGCTTCATAAGGAAGTGAAGACTGGAAGAAACAGTTAGACTGGAGCACTTTCAGAGCAGGCAGCCCTGTAGGAATATAACACATTAAGGAAGATGAGGTAAGTGTTACAAACCAAGGGAAACTTAACAAGGCCCGTTCATTAGGATTCTCCCAGCATCCTTTGGTTTTGGAAGATAAGGATATGCCTTTTCTTTGGGTATAGAGAGGACCCTGTCACACGAGGGGCTTAATGACTCAAGAGAAAAAAGGGTGAGAAGGTCAAAGTGACCTTCCTACTTCCGCAGCTTTCTCACAATCCTTCACCTTAAAATATTTAACACACCAAGGTGACATAATTTGGGGTAGTGTGTCCTGAACTCCATCAATGCTTCTATTTATATTTTCTTAAAAAAAAAACAAAACAAACATAAAAGTAACCTGGAAGGGTAAAAACAAAAATTAGAAGAGTATATGTGTATTTGGTTCTAAGCAACATAAAGAAAATTTAGATTCCAACTATGTTGACACTCTAAAAGCAGTTAAAGAGTATGGTTTTACATGACTGGAACCCAGCACTTACAAGATATTAGTTATTGCTCCAGTGATGTAGGGATCGTACTGAAGCTACATGCCTGCGTGCGAAAGGGCTGGTTTGCCTGGATCTCAGTCACGATGAAGGTCCTTGCCAAGTCTCCAGGACCAATTAAGGATGGTGTGGTTCTCACGATTATCGCTCCAGATGAGGCCAGATCCCCTTCCTTTCTCTACCTACTTTCCATCAGTTTAACTCTAAAGAAAATAATTGTGCCAATGATAAAAATAACGTTATTTGTTGATATTTGTTAATATCAACAAATAACGTTACGACCATTCTTCTCCTGTACCAAGATTCCCTACTGGGTAACCGAACTTTACTACTGAAATTTGTACAATGACTGACTATAGTAGTTTCTTTGGAAGAGTTCATTCGAATCAGTAAATCCGTGTGAATATTACTCTTTTTCCCTTAGCTCAGATAACATTTCCAGTTATGTGACAACCTGACATGGCCAGGGCTTTGAGTTGTAAATTGCATATTTTGAATCAGGGTTATTTCTATGATAGTTTTATAGTATAAATATCAACAAAAGCCTGGGGTAGTTCACAAGTTTTGTTTAGGCCACAAATTATTTCATTACATGTTTAGTAATGAAACCTTTTGTATGTGTCATCAAAGTATATTAAAAGTGTAATTACTTAAGATAATGAGTACAACTTGCCTTTAGCTAAGACAAAAAAGATGGAGTAGTAAAAAAAATAGGACAGGGTACAGAAGGAGGAAGACATGAATTTTTGATGCTAATTTTCTTTTGGCTTTGTATTTTCTGACTCTAAATTCCTTCCTCTCAACCTTCCAGCTTTACTTTTCAAGCTGTGCTAATTTTTAAGTGTATATATTTACACGCCACCTAAATAGAAGTTATGCATTAATACAAAAGTTATCTGATCATGTTAAATTGGAAATAATATCTTCAGTTGCTGAGTGGGACACTCTGTTCAGTGGTGAATAATTAACACTGTGGCATGAACGCACATACACGGGGTTCTTGTGGAACCGAGTATGAGTGAGACTGATCTCATGGGGGCGCAGCGGGCAAAAGTTGGAGGATGGATATGAGAGACCCACAAGTTCACGATCTCAAAGGTGGTATTAGTGAGAAAGCATGACCATGACAATGTGAACACATCAACTTTAACTTGCAACTGTTTACACATGTCTGATCCAGGATACTTACTTTAGCAGAAGTATACAATAGTTTATGATTGTGACCTAGAAATGCACAGCTGAGAAAGGACTGCTATATTGGCACAGCTTCAAAGAGAACGGAGTTAAAATGCCACAGTTCACTGCATATAATCAAATGACTCATTCACTCAACACCAGCCTGGCTCTTGTAGCTGCTGCTTTTGCAGCCTGTTCTAGGCAGGCTCCAAGCAGATTTCCATAAGTACAACCTGTGTGCTGGCCCCAAGTGCCTGTCACCCTCCTATCCTGATGCTTTCCTTGTTGACGTTTGAAGCACAGGGGGAGCCTTTGCTCCCACACATCCAAAACCTAGAAGCAAGGGTGAGAACGAATGCCCTGTGGTTAAATCGTTGACAGATGGAAGATCACTGTGGGTAGACTCATTCTTTTCCATCCTAATAGACTCATCCATGAGTTCCTGTAATCTGTCCTACTTAGTGGACCAGCCTTATAAAGGCAAAAATTGTGTTGGATTTTCTTCCTTCTATCATTAGCCTTGTGCCTGCTTCTTTTATTTTCAACTTTTTAAAATGTATTGATTTGAGAGAGGAGTGAGAGGAAGAAAGAGAGAGAGAGAGATTTGTTGGTTCGCTTATTTATACATTCATTGATTGATTCTTATAGGTGTCCTGAATGGGGATTGAACCTGCAACCTTGGTGTATTGGGATAAAGCTCTAACAGACAGAGCTCCCAGGTCAGGGCTGTCCTGCTTCTTCATATGGAATTGTATTTCCTTTTAAAAAATCACTTACAACTCAATTTCCTGGAAATCAGAAACCGAGGCAAAAATATTTCCTCCTATAAAGTGAACATGCACTTATAACCAAATATGCTGTTTCGTTAGATTATAACATTATGTGTTGGTTCTCTAAGGGGTTTATAACTAAGGCTGTTAAAAATTATATGGCCTTTTGCTCAATAAAACTATGAAAATATATGTGAAAGACAGCATCAAAATTTAAAATATGCAGGGAATATGATTTAGTTTAAGATCCTATCTAATATACTATATTTTGTACTCAGCTACTGAAGGTCTGCTCAGCTTTTTGTACATCCAAGAACTGCATTTTCAATTAAAAAAAAAGAACACCTACAAATTTTAATGGAATTAATTGTGAAACAATGGACTTCCTTACTGGAGATAACTCTTATCAAGGATAATTGAAGTAGTATAAATCAAAAAGGAATTAATAAACCTCTTCACTCTGAAACCATTCAATGGTAGTGCTTTATATGCCAAAAATTATTCATATTAGGGATTCAGTTTCAAAGATAACTCATTGTTTACCACTTGCCCCTATTTCTTCCAAAAGCAGCATATACATTTCATTGTAGGGTTGGAACAAAACATTTTATTTTTCATGTTTGGCGAAACTATAAATATTCATAACCACACAGCTGTCAGAAAAGCAGAACTGAAAGTGTTTAAACCACAAAGGAGGAACAATTCCTTGAGTAGTCCTTGAAGAAATCGCTTTGCATGTTCCATCCAATTGTTCTAGCATTTAAGCTAAAATTCCTGACCTTCAATAAATAAATAGCGTCCACCTAATGAAGAATATTCAAAGAACAAAAACATTCATCTTTGCAAAGCTGTTTTGCCTTTCCTCCGAGGAACTGTTTCTGACCGCGCCTCATTCTGATCTGGCTTTTTTTTTTATAATTCTGATTTTTGTTTTGTTTTCAAATCACTTTTAAATGTTGAGTTTTTTTGTTGTTGAGTTGTTTTCCTTTCCTTGGTTCCCCTCTTTTTCTTTTCCATACAATTAGCAAGAATGCTTTGTTGTAAAAGTTTTTTTTTACCTAATCAAAGGATACTGAAGGTTTAGAAAGAATTGTCACAAAACTAATCAAGGTCCTGCTTTCAATGCAGCCTCATCACAAAGCAGTGTGACCTCTACCCCGAAGTTTGGATTCTATGGGCACATCAGCATGTAGACGACAAGAATCTTAAAGCAGAATGACAAGACACCACCACACCTTCAAAAAAAACCAGAAGTGTAACCTGAAGTTAAAATTAAAAAAAAAAATTATGTATTTGATTTTAGAGAAAAGGGAAGGTAGGGAGAAAGAGAGCAAGAAAAACATTGATTGGCTGCCTCTTGTATGCACCCTGCCTGGGGCCTGAACCCACAAACAACCCAGGCATGTGCCCTGACGGGGAATCAAACCGAAGACCTTTTGCTTTGTGGGATGATGCCTGACCCACAGAACCACACCAATCAGGGCCAGATATATATATATTTTAATACTACTAGGTCTATCACCTGACCTCATTTTGAGACTTCTGTTTTATGACTGTTCCCCAGATTTATCAATCAGGGACAACTTTCATATGACACCAGAGCTGAAAGGGCCCTGGAAATCAACCAACCCATGCAGAGTATCCAAGGCCTTGAGAGACAAAGCAAATTGCCCATGGGCACCCAGCTAGTTAGACAAGATTGTCTTCTGTGGCTTCTTAAATATAAGAAATGTTTCCCTTGAAACATCTGGAGTTTCCTTTAATGGTATTTAAATTATACGTCTGCAACCAGGAGTCTCGAATCACAATCTTGAAACCAAACATGATTTGTAAAGAGCTCATGATTACAAGATCAAAAAGACTACATTAATATGACATCAGCTCATTAATTTGTACCTTCATTCCTGCCCTCCTGCAATTTAAAAATAGCTCCACTGATTATGGCAAGGTTTTCTTCCTTTTGAAATAAAAGTGGGGGGAGGCCGTAATTGAATTTTTCAGTATTATCTTTGATGAACATTTAGAAGCTCAGAGCCAAATTTAAGCTGGGAAAGTTTAAATTCATTTGTACAAAACTGGAGAAGAACACAGGCCTTAGGAAGGATGTGCATTAAATGAACTGTAGTACATTTCAAAACTTACTGTCCAGGGGTTATTTCAGGGCAAATGTGAGTGGGCATTTGACATTTTACTTTTTCTTTTGGTTTCTTCGTGCTTCTCAGGGCTTCCTGAGAACTCTAAACAAGTATGACACCATACTTGAAATTCTAGGTTCTAATGAGTAAATCTCTTTCACAGATAGCTCAGTAATCTGATTAGCTTGATTTATATGGAGACCTTTGGAAAAAAATTTCAAACATTTTTATGGTATGATGATTTTTGTTTGTGCTATTTTAAGGCAAAGTTAATTACCTTATTTGTATATAAAGAATATCTCAAGAGAACTTTCCTATGTAGGTCAGGGAACTCTGAAGATTTGCAACTTTTTCATCATTTCATTATTTTTATTTTATTTCTCTGACAAAACAAATTCTTTTCCAGGATGATGGCCATTGCTGTTTTCTGTACTTTAAAAAGTCCCTCAGCCTGTCTCTTTTCATGACCAGCTTTTTCTCAAATGCCACCTATTCTCAGAAGTCTTTGCTGACTTCCATATACAGGGGATCTGCAATTTCCAGCCCAGTCATTTTCTCAAATGGAAAAGTGGTGTTCTTATGTTTCACTGTTCATCTGTATGTCTCATGATTGCCCTAGACTTTGTCTTCCATGTGCACTGGTATATTCTGAGAGCCTACACAGATTATATCCTATATCCTGTATCCTGTATCCTATATCCTATATCCTATATCCTATATCCTATATCCTATATCCTATATGTGTGTTGAATAAATGCAAGCATCTCCAGGGCCTATTGCTCGAGTTCTCTCCACTCTGGAAAAAGTGGGTGGGGCATAATTTTGCAAGTTAGGGCATAAAGAGAAGTATAGGATGAAAATATTTTTCTTACCTCTCCTTCCAAGGATACTCTACAAATACTCTAATACTCTAAATAGTCTATTCAATAGACAATAATAACAGCAGCTATAATTTATTGAGTATTTACCAGTATAAATATTTTGGATATGTTAACTCAATAAAGACAAAAACAATGGAATAGATAATTCTTCGTATTTTATAGGTGAAGATACTGACATACAGAGAGCTACAGTACCTTGGACATTCCTTTGGTCATTTACGTGTTAGGTGGCAAAGCTCTAGAATCCATATGGTTATATACTTTATTGCTATGTTTCTTGTAACTAAGGCAAACATAGTAAATATATAAATTTGTAATCAGAGTCAATGATAATGAATACCATGACCTTTTTGTTATATAATTTTCCATTTTTTCTATTAACATAATGAGCTCAGTGGTAAAAAGTCATAGAGAATAGAGCTGCACTCTGGAACTTTCACCAAGAAAGCTATTACCACTTCTAGTTCAATATGAATGGCTATAAGAAGAGGTTAATAGAACAAGAAAGTGAGAGTTATCAGTTTGACTATCTTGAGAGAAGTTAATATTGGCCAAGGGGCTAGCCAACCTAGGGTGATCCCACAGAAAAAAACTCAGTAGAATAAGTACCTTGTCTTACAATGGATTAGCTAAAAATTAGATCTTGAAGCTAGGGTTCATGTTTAAGTGGTTTATTAACAAAATTCTCCCAAGAGAAAGCAGAAATGGAGTAGGGGAATGAAGTCAAACAAAGATACAATTTCAGAGAAAGTTCCATCTTTCGCAAGAACCTGCAGGGAAATATGAGGTATAAATTATGTCCCACCGAGTTTGTGATGTCTCGAGGCAGAAGAATTGGGCTTTCCTACGGCTGTGCTAATTAGCCGTTCATTATGGGTCAAACATAAGTACATACATTCTAAGTATTTTCTACTTTTATATACATGTGGTTGTATTGGTTTGCCAGGGCTGCTATAACAAAATGCCACTGACTGGGCAACTTAAACAACAGAAATTTATTTCTTCACTGTTCTGCATGGTAGAAGTCCAAGATCAAGGTGTTGGGGGGTTCAATTCCTCCTAAAGCCTCTCTCCTTGGCTTGAAGATGGCTGCCTTCTTGCTGTGTCCACGTACGGCCTTACCTTTGTGTTTCTGCATCCCTGGTGTCTCGCTTTGCATCCAAACTTCCTCTTCTTATAAGGATACCATTCAGAGTGGATTACAGCCCACCTTAATGGCCTCAATGCAACTTAATTCTCACTTTAAAGGCCCCACGTCTGTGTGCAGTCACATTCTGAGGTACTGGGGGTTAGAGCCTTGACATAGGAGTTTGGGGAATCACAATTCAACACACAACTTTGGTCAGTTTGGCTCTATTAGCCCTAACACAGCCCTGCAAAGACAGTCGCAGATGCCAGCCCCGTAAAGCCAAAGCACACTTAAGCTGAGACTAGACACAATAATAGTGCCAGGATATGTGAATATCTGGGTAGAGACGAGCAGTCAGCGTCTGCCATGTTGCAACGCAATTTGAACCCTACCTAGAGTTACAGCAGACTCCACATGCTAAAAGCACATTCTCAACAAGATCGTCAGAACATCAGATGCCAGCTGACTGTTCTGGTGTTCCCACACCACACACACTTCTGACCAGCGGGTTACAAATTTGAGGAGCTGACTGCCTCTCAGGTTCGACAATTCACTAGAATGACTCAAAGACTCAGGCAGCGCCCTACTTATGATTCCAGTTTTATTACAAAGGATACGAATCAGGACAGGCCAAGAAAAACTAAGAAAAAATGAAATGCACAGTGAGAGATACAGGAGGGTCCTAAACATGGAGCTACAATGTCCTCGCCCTGTGTAAACGGGACTTGTCACCCTCCAGGACCATTATATGTTCACCAACCAGGAAGCTCACCCAAGCTTCAGACGTCCAGAATTTGTATTAGCTTTTCATCGCATAGGGAGCATTCATTGAATCATTTGCCACATGCCTAAACTCAATCTTTGACCTTCCTACCCTGGGCAGAGTTTGGGAGGCCAGGCTGATATCGGTTGGCTCAAAAATCCAACCCTCTAGTCACATGTTGATCTTTCCATCATGGCCACACCCATCCTGACTGTCTAGGGGTCCACGTCTCTAGGGATTTACTCTTCTAGGGGTTTATCATTGAGTTACTTTATTAGCAAAAACTCGGGTGTGGTCCCACCATGAATAACAGAGATACTCCTACCACTATGAAAAGGATTTAGAATTTTCCTCCCAAGAACTCAAGACAAAGACCAGATAAATTCTTTATTATAAAAATAGTAACCCAACATCAACCTCCTACCTCCATCTGATCTTCTGCCAGAGATCCCTGAAAAAACAAACAAACAGCCACATAAATGTAGTCTTGGAAATAGGGAAAAAAGGCAGAAGATACAAATGAATTTTTATTTAAACAGTATTTTTTTAAAAACGAAAAACCCAAGGCACCTGGTAGGAGCAGATCAAATGAGTAGAGAGGTGAAGAAGGTGATGATGCATTCAATGTTTCCATTGATTATCTAGAGGCTCTTTGATGTATCATTCAGCTGACTGTTGACTCCAGTTTTTGGATGATGAAATTCAGACCTAAAGACCTATATTACTTTTGCCTTAAAGGATGATGGTTTCATGGAGTCTGTAATTTGCATTTGGCCACTGTTACTAATATGAATCACTTACACAGGAAGCACTCTTGGTACAGATTTATTCTGGCTGCTGGACTACACGACCAAGACCACAAGGGGCCTAATGGAAATAGCCACAGTTTGATAGGGCAGTAGCAATATGAAGGTATTATTTATGGATCTCTCACAGCTCCCAGTTCAAACCTCCAAAAAGAGATCTGAAAGACTAGTAATGTATTGTTCAGTCAAGGCCATCAGCTTTGTCCCCTACACCTCAGTCTTCTTCCTGTGTGAGGTCCCTGGAAAAAATGGCAGTCCTGTCACAATTCAACCGAAATGGCAATTGCTGTAAATAGTTCTACAAAACAGGAATATAATTGAGATAATAATGACATAATCTGAACGATACTCCCCTGATCAATAGAACTGTGCGTTCTCCATAATCAGGAACCTCCTTCAGCATCTCAACACAGTGGCAGGGTTTAGTTGGTGCTAAACGACCTCTGGATAAATGAAAGTGTCCTCACTGGGGCTGCAGACACTGTGATTTAACCTTCTGAGCATCAGTGTACTTGTTAGTAAGGTGAAGAGCATGATACTTTCTGTAGAGGTTTATTACAGAGATTAATTCAGGCCATATATACTGAAAATTCACCTCAATTTAAAGAGCTATAACAAAAGGAATCATTGAACTCAAAGTAGATTTCTGAGCAATGACAACTGAATGTCTAAGTACCATTCTCTGCCCGTTACCCTCATTGTTTCTTCTCTTCTCCACGCCGTTACGCCAACCCTCCACCAAACTGCACTCTAGTATGAGCCCGTCACGTGGACAGTATTCTAGAGTCAATGATTTAAGTTAGCACGCCCTCTCTGTACTTTCTCTGCCTCAGTGTGTTTGGTAGCCACTTGTCAGAAAAGGGTTATTTAAAAACAAAATAATATAGAGTAAATTATTTAATAAGGCATGGTAATGAGAGTTAGGCAGAAGGATGAGAACTATTTTGCTTTTATATACTCCTGCAATTTTCAAAACTTCCAAAAAAGGGCTCATTACATTACTTTTCTTATTTAAAAAAGCTTTATGAATCTATTATACAAATAGCATTCTTCGGTGGAATTTTCATGGAACATTTTATGACTTTAAATACAAAGGCGGCCAACAGGATGCTTTGAGGCCAAACAAGCACAAGTTGGAGAGGGGAAACACACTTAATTGAATTATTCTTGCATATTTTTCATCAGGAGTTTCTTTCATCCTGATTGTCCAAAGAGAATATTAGAACTGAACAAAGTGCAACAATATGACTTGTGCATAATCAAAAGACCCCATACAGAATATGAATCCCTGCTGGCTGAATTCTGGGTATGTGTGGGAGGACTCCAGAGACTGTCTGCAGGTAGCTTATTATGTTGCTTTCTATTTAAGCGTCCAAGCTAATGGTGCATACCATTTTAATGAGTAAATGAAAGCCTATATAAAATAAATGGCCCATCAAATGAGAAAAAAGAAGATACATTAAAGGTATTAATGTATCTTTAGCATTGAATGGACTCAGTCTTGTACATACTCTTGCAATTTCTTGGAAACTCCCAAAGGGAGCCAACTTTCTTCCATCATTCATTTTAACCTCTATATGGTGATAATCCATCATTATGAAAGCAAGCATCTGAAAAGACTGTAATAACCTCTTACAAAGCCTTGGCTATCACCCATATAAATGATAAAGTTTGATACTGCTGATGATTGAATTGAGAAAGGAGGAAATAAATTTAAATTTTCTAAATGGTTACTTTAAAAAATCTGCTATGTATTGACATTTGAATGGAAATGAATTAAACAGAATAATATACTTTATTATGTGCATATCTAAATTATAAATCTCAAACCAGTTCTACAAAATCAATATAATTATTCCCATTCAAAATTGAGAAAATTGAAATAAAAGGAATACCAAAATTGGCCAAGGTCAGACAGAAATAAATGATTGATCTAGCTTTCCAACTTGAAACCATGTCTGTCAGATTTCTAATATTTATTCATTGATTTCCATTTTACAACCACAAATGAGCAAATCATTCATCATTTCTTTGATGGTGTAAAAAGAACTTGGTTTTCCATAAGCCAAGTTCTGTGCTAAGAATTTTACATGCGCTTTCTCATCACTCCATGTCACGTACCTGCCTTTATGGTAGATTATTTGGCATACCACAGGGGTGTCGGACTCATTTTCACCAGGGGCCACATCACCCTCCTGCTTACCCTCAAAGGGCCGAGTGTAATTTCAAGTCCTTGACAGTTAAGAAGTAGTTACACTTATACAGTCCTAAATTTATTTCAGCCCTTTGAAGGCAACTGTGAGGCTGATGTGGCCCCTGATGAAAATGAGTTTGACACCCCTGGCATACCACATTCTCAATGGAGGTGAGAAAGATGTCTCTTATTATATTAACATCTTTTACTATCTGGAAAATGGATGAATGAATAAATGAATGAGTGAGGGAATTAATAGATGGTATAGTTCAAGCCATTAAGTCTACCTGATTTAACTATAAATTCCATGTAGATTGAAGATAAATGTAACATTTCAGATTGTACCATGTGTAATTATATCTGATAATTGGTACTTAGCTCATGGTACTTGGCTCATGGACTTTGGTATGCCAGAATTAAGACCAACAAGAGAAGTAGGCCATGTTGTTGACAAATATGATTACTCAACAGTCATGCATGTTTGGGAAAATAAAACAGCTAAATTTAATCCTAACCCTGTCTTCATCTTAATCTACTTCTCAACATGTGTTGACATGCTCCTCCACCTACTTGCAGTTACTACATTAGCCATTCATTTCCATTTGAAGAAACACAATACACTGTCACCTTCCACTCTCTACAAATCCTCCTCTTTCAATCTGGAGTATCATTTCCTTTCTCTTTACCTAATATTCTTTCCTTTGGAAACATATCCCAGTCTTTATTATTTTTTCCTGATCTATGTTCCCTTAGCATCTTATTCAAGTAGAGTCCTTACCCTAGTGTGTAATGGTCTTCATTTCTTCATCTATATTTCCCTCCTCTGTGTAAGCCATTTGAGGACAGAGATAATAGCTGGGTGATCATTCCATGCCTACTCATTGAAAATATTAGGAATTTAAAATTACATTGAAGGTCTTACTATGGTCTATAAAATAAACAGAACAGTGCTGGCTTTATTAAAGGTCCATATATAATTGCTGCCAGTATCCCTAGAATATTTCTATAGGGCAACGAGGAGACGCATCTTCCCTGTGTGAGTATTACCGCATTCTCCCCCAGAGCCTCCAGCAAGGAATGAAGCCCTGTCATTACCTGGGTTTTAACTCAGTGAGATCTGTGTCAGGCTTCAGACCTACAGAGTGTAAGATGATAAATTTGTCCGGCTTATGCTGCTAAGTATGCCATCATTTGTGATGGCAGCAATAAAAAACTAATACCTGATGACAATTTTTATTTCGTTGGTGTGTCTTTGCTGATCTCACTACTGGACTCTTAGTTTCTTGAAAGTATGTCTGAGACCCATGACTTGCTTCTGCAGCAGCCATGAGAGCTAAAATGTTTGACTATAAAGTGAAAAGAAACCTGTATGCTGTGCAGTCCAATATCATTCCTTAAATCTCGGCTGAAACACTCTGCCATTCCAGTGTTCGAGAACATCTCTAGTGCTTGAGAATCCATTATCTACAGAATACCTTCTGTGTTTACGAAAGCACTACCTATTGAGGCAATCCCCGTTCAGCCTTTGGAAGTTGCTGTCAGGAAGGAAAAACACGGGTCAATATAAAGAGAAATGTCTAATTCTATTCATTGATAAATGACCAAGTTTTGCTATTTAGAATAAGCTAAGTCACTTTGCATTACTCTTAGGGGAACTGCTAATATTTTCCTCCAAAAGCCCTGTCTCCAGTCTAAGCATAACCCGTAGGTCACTGGATTCTGAACTGTCATCCTGCTAATACACCTTTGGGTGCTCTTCATTTTGGTACTGACTCTTACAAGTTTGATACTTGGTGTTAGGACAATCCTGCTGAATAAAGACTTTTTATGGGAAAACAGATTATGAAAAAAATTATTTTTTTTTACCACAGGCAATACATAAAATGAATTTTGGAAAATATGAGAAAAACATTCTTTAGCAGAGTCATAATGATCTTTGTAACAGTTAAAATGCAACCTACACCAGGCAGCTAGAGGAAGAGAACCAGCCAGATGATAAGTGTAGTTAGCAGATACCATGGATGATGGCTTAGAAAAGGATGACAGCAATAAAGAAAGAGATAAGTAGTGAAATTTGGGATACATTTTGATAGTATAACGAGAAGTTGCTGATGGATTAGATGTGTGAATGATTGAAGGCATCAGAGATGATTTCAAGTTCTAAGAATTGAATCTTCTAAAAGGTAGAATTGCCATTTACTGATGTGGAGTGTCACACAGCATGATTATGTTTGGGGAAAAAAAATCTAAAAAACGGGTTTTGAATATGTTCTTTTTGAAATATCCTCTAGCAATCCAAGTGGAAGCAAATAAAAAGAAGTTGGATGTATTACACAGAGATGTCCAGGCTAGAGACATAAAGTTGTAAGCTGTCAGTGGGCACAAGGCTCTTTTTAAGCCATGAAAATAGATGTGGAACTTAGAGAGGAGTTACAGGGAGAAAAGAGACCCAATGCCTCTGTCCTTGACACTATAATACTTAGGTATTTGGAGATGAGGAGAAACCAGAAAAGGATGTAGAAAAACAGCAACTAGTCAAAAGGACAGCCAAGAAAGAGTTTTCTACTAGAAGTCAACAGAAAACAATATTTAGAAAAAAAATAAATGATTGGTCCTGCCTGGCGCGCCTCAGTTGGTTGGGCATTGTCTTGCAAACTCAAAAGCCCTGGGTTTGATTCCAGGTCGGGGCACATGCCTGGGCTGCCGGTTTGGTCTTTGGTTGGGGAATGTACAAAAGGCAACCAATTGATGCTTCCGTCTCACATCAATGTTTTTCTCTCTCCCTTACCCTCTCTCTCAAACCAAGAAGCATATCCTCTGGTGCAGATAAAAATAAGTCATAAAAAAATAAATGATTGATTGATGATGATCGATCAAATAAAAGTAAATTACAATTAATCATCAGAATTGACATTACAAGGTTTATTGTAAGAGGTTTCTCACTCAAACCATGGAGGTGAATGGCTCATTGAAGTGGGGTGAAGAGATGATTGGAAGAGACGAGTTAGATAGCAACAGAAGCTGAAAAGTTTTAATTATATTAAGTTTAAAGAGAGAAGATAAATAGTGTGGCAACTCGAGGGAGATGAAGTATGTAGAGACACTATTTTCCATTGTAGATTAAAGAAATTATAGCTCCTTTGTATGCCACTGAGAATCTGCTAAAAAGGAGGAGGGACTAATGATAGAGAGAGAAACAGGGAGATTGCAGGAGGGATGTGTTTGTGTATTTAAATAGTGAGAGGAAATGGGAATTTGTGCATCAGTGAAGGGGTTCACCTCAGGACAGATAGGATTTTAATCACAGTAACAGGATGAAAAATACAGGACATGCTGATACATGCAAAGACTTGGCAGATACAGAGTTCCCAGTCTGTGAAAGTAATCTGCAAATTGCTTAAAATTTCTCAGTGAAACAGGAGCCCAGGTCAAAACAAGAGTGAGGATTAAAGATTGAGCAAAGTGGAGAGGCTATGAAATAATTATCTTGGATGATGGGATAAAGATGGGATTAGGATTGCTAGGCAGCTCACTTGAGATTAGAGTAAGGGCTGCAAAGAGTATTTCTTGGTTATTTATTTCTAATCATTCATTTACTCATTAAGATTTATACTTGAAAGAAGGAAGAAAAAAATTAATTATTTATTTTCTCTTGATCCACATGATTTTATATGAAATATTCCACATCTGGATCCATACATGCTTTTCAACCCTTTTCTTCAAACTGAAACACAGGAAAGAGCATTCTCAGTCATTACTTACAAGAAGTTGTATTGCTTATTGAATCAGATGTCTGTGAAATCTAATCCCAGATCTACCATTCACCCACTGTGTGACCTTGAATACTTCATCTCGCTGAGTCTTTCCTTCCCGATAGGTTATATGGAGATTTTAAAAATTTAAGAATGAGATAATAAAATACCGAAGTCATGTGATTCTTTCTACTGTTAATTCTTGCTTCCCAAGTGATTTTCTTGGCACTTTAATAAGCTTCACCATTTGTGAAGACTTTAGAAATTCCCCAATTTCTTCCTACTCCTAAAACCTAAAACATTTTAGATAACATTAACTACAGCAGTTGTACATGGAAAAAAAGCAAAGAATGTGATGTTCACCCCAAGGCACAATGAAATCCGTGCAGACGAGAATCTGGTATTACTCATTTTGTATCATAAAACCTAACTGAAACACACACACACACACACACACACACACACACACACACACACACACCCCATATTGTGTAATTAACATTTGCATTCTGAGAGGAAGAGAAGGATGAAAAAAGGGGAGGGAATCACCAAATCTAGGAACTTTAAAATTAGTTGTAAAATCTAGGTTCAAATAAGCACTTGGAAAGATAATTAACATTACTGTGCTTCGAGATTTTTCAAAGGTAAAAGTGGAATGATAAATAATAAAATGATATATGGTTGTGTGTGTGTGTGAGAGAGAGAGAGAGAGAAAGAGAGAGAGAATCATGAATAAAGAAGCATTTCCAATAATTTTCAAACACCTTTGAAGAGCTAAAATGACCCCAGTTGAGTGCCACTGTTCTAGTGATTCTTCAACTTCAAAGTCACCTGAGGCACAGGGGTGGAGGACCACCCCCAGACTTTCCGACTCAGTAAGTGCGGGCTGGATCCCGAGACTTCGGATTTCTAATAAGTTCCCAGGTGGTGTTAACGCTATTGGCCCAGGGCCACACTTTGAGCCAACCTGCTTTAGATAGTCACCTCGGAGCCCAGCTCCAGGTTCAGTTCCTTACATGTGACACACTCAGCTCTTTGTCACTGCAGGCACACTGCTGAGATTTTTCCCCTTGGCTACTGCCTTCAGAAGGCAAGGACCCTACACAGGTGAAGAAAAGGACATATAGGCTCTTACTCTCATCCCTCTACCTCCAGATAAGTCCTTCTTCCCCCTGCCACCAATGACAGACAGGTGATCCCTTGTACAGGAGGCAAGCAATAGAGTCTCTCCCAGCTGACTCTGGAGATGTTGCCTTCTCCTTTGCCAGGGAATCTTTCTTAAATGTAAACTAACTATGCCAGGTCCCTGCTTCAAAACCATCACTTCTGGACACCTACTAGACAGAGTCTAATTCTCTACTTTCCCGAGCCCCACAGCTCTCCCTGTTGCAAGTCGGCACCATTTGTTTTTTCATTGCCCCTTGGCACGCAGCACTCTCGTTGAACTGCAGGTAAATAAGAGACATGAGAATGGAAATGAGAATCCTTAAGTGCTAATCCAATGTTGCTAATACATTAGGAGTGTGACTCTGCATAAGCCTCTTATCCCAATTTGACTGATTAAAAGATTGAGCCATCTGAGGGTTAATGACACAAATCTTGTTATATAGGAGCTTGTAAGTGAGCCTTCATACTCATTATCTCATTGGATTCACATAAACTATATAAACATGTCAGGTGGCTACGTATTCCATTTCATTTCCCACTTTTAATTTGCTTCTATTGCCATACTGTATGAGTATTAGGAGATGCAATTTTTTTTTTTTTTTTTTTTTTGCACAGAAAATCAAGTCTTTCTTGCTCTCCTAAAGAAGACACAATAACCTGGAGTTCTATCTGCCTGACCAAGCTCAAGGCCTGTTCTGTGCCAAACCTTCCTCCCTTCAAAGACTCAAGTGCTAAAAGAATGCACAGAAGCAATAATGTCAAGGCTTGGAAAAAAGTTTTAAAAATTTCATGCATGAAGATTTTCTCTCCCCAGTCTATGGGAAGGCACAGTAAAACTTAATTCTCATTCTAGACAGCTTCGAAATGAAATAGTTAGACATCAAGAGGCGCATGAGAGAAACAAATGGATTGGACTTATTTATTCTCAACATCCAAGTATGATAAAAAATGACCGACCAGGAAGGGGAACAACTGCCCACTCCATGGTCTCACTTTGCATTCCTGAGGCAATGTTCAGCATACAGAGAAAAATGGAAAGAACAAATACGTCCAACTTATTCTCAATAAGTCGATAAAGCTGACCAGCTCAGTGTGTTTTTTCCCCTACAGTTAAATACCAGGCATGTGATCCATGTATGGAGCCCTTTGCAGGATCGCTTCACCTGCCACACATCCCCTTCCCCAGCATCCTGACCATACACTCGCCCTACTCCCCATTTCCTAAATATGACTTATATGTCCAACCCCTTAACCCTGCGTGGATTTTGACTCACGATCTGCTGAACTGCCTAGTTTATGTACCTCCTGACTTGAGACCACTTGGAACCCAGTTTTAGTTTATCTGCACAATTCCAGAACTTCCTGCCTTTAGGTCTAGCCTCTAGTCCCCTAAGTTTTCATTTTACCCAGCCTGGCCCTGATATTCAGAATTCTGATGTCTACTTCGTATTCTTCACTCACCACCAGCCAACTAGCTCTTAGGGTGGATTTGTAATTCACCTTTGATCCCCTGGAATTGGCTCCAATACCATTTACAGGTATCAATACCTTACACTTAGTATTCTCAGAATAAGGAAGAACCCACTCCATGACTATGCATAATACCTACAACTACAGGCATACGCACACACTAAAATGTTTCCATGCCTGCCAACCATCAGTATACCTTTCCCTATCTGAGCATCAGAGTGGCATTGACATTCTGATTTGCTCAAATAAAAACTCGACACTCATTCTGTTGACCCATTTGTTGGAGGAGGCAGAGATGAGGAGAGCTCTAATACTAATCCACAATCTAACCCACAAGCACGCTGCATGAAAATTACAAAGACTAATATAGGCTTTCTTTGAATTCATAAACCCTGAAGATCTACACCTTTTTATCATTTTAATTGTTTTCGCTGAAAATTTTTCACTGCCATTTTCTGTAGGAAGAATATCAGGAGATTATCAGTTTTGTTGGGAGAAAGGTACTCAGAAGTATAGGGCAGATAAGAAAGTAATTTTATAATTAATCAAACTAATAAGCTAGTACTTTTTTTAAAAGAAGTGCATCTACGCATATGTCTAGGCATTTATATACAATTGGGGAACATGCTGTAAACATGGGTGTTTTGCACTAATGTTGACATAAAACATGTTGCCAGACACCTTTGGTGCCATAAAAGGCACCCTCTGCTCCAACCAGAATTATAGTTCCCCTCAGATCGCAACTGGCTTGATCATTTATGCTTCTATTAACTTTTCAAGCCTTTCATTTAAATCGCCTTTATAATTTATTCATCCATTCCTTGGCTACAAAGGAATCTCAAAACTGTCTTCAGCTTTCCACCTCTTATTTTCCAACACCAGATTCTGCACCCCGCTCTGATAGCCCGAGAAAGCTTTCAAGGCATGTGCGATCCATCCGCATCTCCCTTCCTTCCCTGGAGCTGGGATGCAACTGTCATTTGGAGGGCAATATCTGGAAAGGAACAAAGCCAGTCTGACGGACACTGGCTTGTGCTTATGGCCAAAAACTTGCTGAGTTTTTTTAAGACAAAAACATTTAGCATCATTTTAATATATAAGAAGAGCACACCTGTTGATAGTTGGGAAGGCTTTGTGTTGGTGGGGTCAGGAGGTAGAAGGGAAATATCTGTACGTTCTGCTCAATTTCGGTGTGAATTTTAAACCGTTCTAAAATGTCAAGGCTTTGAAAATGATTAAAAAGCAAATTTGAAAAATTTTAAAGAGCATAAACTTAAGAATTAGAACGATGTGCATTTCAAATCTCATTTGAATCCTGAGGAATTATCTGGCTCAACTGAACAGGAAAGCCACAGTGAAAGTTTATACGAAAAGAAAAACAGATAGAAACCAACATCTCAGAGACAGTAATGAAGGACTTAAAATCCAAGTAAAAAATAATCTCTTTTGTGCACTTTTCTTTCTTTATGCTTTTCTCTGTTTATCTTTGAATGATGCTCCAGTTCTCTCTGCTTTTACAATGTCTCTCGAGAGAGGGACATGGGAAGAAAGGGACATGGGAGTATAATTTTTTAATCCCGGCAATATGGAAAACTCTCCCCTAGTATACATATATTGACCCCAAGGAGGAACACTCAAAATCCACGCTTGGGCAATGTGTCCACTTTTTGGACCAATCACTTTAGCCAGCATAGGGCATGTTATGAATACCCAGAACTCTGTCACATGCCTAAACTTGCGCCCATAGATGAGGGTCTGATACTTCAGAGAATACAAAAGTATCAGAAATGCAGAACTGCTTAGCTACTGTACCACGGATCACTACATCCATTTGCTATCCCTGAGAAAATTACTGAAGCTGGGTGCTTCAGTATCCTCATCAGGGAAATGGTTAAGATAATTTTTTAAAATGAATATCAGAAGTGTGGTATTTGGGGCTCATCAAATTCTAAAATATGAGCATAATATAGTTCCCCCTGTACAATGTGTTTACAACCATAGCAGAAAACAAATAAAACATTGAAATGGGAAGTCTGGACATTAAGTAAGAATTGCTCCTTAACTAAGTGCCTCCCTGTGGAATACTTAACTTCTGCTTCATTGTGAAGTATACCCGTATGTCAGTAAATTTCTTAATGTTATATTTTTTGGAAAATAAGC
Organism: Anoura caudifer; assembly: GCA_004027475.1. NCBI lineage: Eukaryota > Metazoa > Chordata > Mammalia > Chiroptera > Phyllostomidae > Anoura > Anoura caudifer. The sequence continues at coordinate 13,690 of PVKU01001111.1, read as the reverse complement.
AAACTAGTAAATGTTAGTTTTGCAGATTTTAATACAGTCACGCACAGCATAATTATGTGTTGGTCACCAGTGGACCACACACACAGTGAGATCATAATGGAGCTGAAAAATTCCTATCATCTGGCAACATCTCAGCAAGAGTCTAAACCATCGAGCCTCAACATTTGGTGTCCAGGGGTGTCCAACCTGCAGCCCCTGGGCCATATGCATCCCAGCATGGCTGTGAACATGGGCCAACACAAAAATCATACATTTACTTTAAAAATTATGAGATGTTTTATTATTGTTTCACAATGTATTTAATGTGTGGCCCAAGACAACTCTTCCTCTTTCAGTGCGGCCCGGAGATGCCAAAAAGCTGGACACCCCTGGATGCCATCTAGGTCTGTGGAAGTGTACCCTAGGATGTTCACACAATGACAAAATCGCCTAATAGTGCATCTAATACCTTCTAATGCCTAGAAGGTCTCCTCATTGTTAAGTCGCACATGACTATAGTAATAGACTATCATTATAGAACATTAGTGAGTACTATGAGATTAAAATACTCTTTTTTGAAAAGATTTTATTCATTTCTTTTTAGGCAGAGGGGGAAGGAAGGGAGGGAGAAAGAGAGGGAGAAAAACGTTGACATGTGGTTGCCTCTAGTATGCCCCCTACTGGGGAGCTGGCCTGCAACCCAGGCGTGCGCCCTGACTGGGAAATCAGCGACCCTTTGGTTCGCAGGCCGGCACTCAATCTGCTGAGCCACACCAGCCAGGGCGTTAGATTAAAATATTCTTAAATAAATGGGCTCGAGGAGACTTGCTCTCACCTTCTCTATCTCTAGAGCAAAGAAACCTGCTGACATGGTTTCGGGCATGGCCTCCCCAGAAGGCTGGTCAGTGGTCCAGCTGGACAGTGGGCACTATAAGAGGCAGGGAAGGCACCTCAGGGCCAGAGCAGCAGGCAATGCACAGCCCAGGTCCAAGCTGTCGGGCACCCCTGGTTTGATTATTCCACTTTCTACAATCACTTTTATCTGAAAAGGAAGTTTTTTTGTTGTTGATCTCACTGAATTATTGTTTGAGTTTTTGTTTTTCTCTTTTGAATAGCACTGTGTGTTAACAATGTTTACACTGCATGTGACAGAATACAGATTCTGAATTTTGACAGAATATAAATAAGGTCAGTGTTTGTTGATACCTTGTGCTAGAGATACCAACACATGCATACAAACCGTGAAAATATTCAGCATAAAATAATTTGTCTTTTCAACAAGCAGCTGTAGCTACGCAAGCTCAGTGATGCCAAGCCATTCTTCCCTGATTTTTTTTCCTTTGATGGTACATCATCCTGTTTATAAGAGGGGTGTAGAATGTTTAAAATTAACTGAATGCAAAATACTTATAACTTATTTTCTTTCTTTTATCAAGCAAAGGCAACTTTCCCTATGGCAGGGGTAAATATGACAATATCCAGGATCATCTAAAACCAGGTATTAAAAGATACTGCTTTAATCTTGCTATTGCTATAATGGATGCCATGTGCTTTTGTGCACTTACGTTTATACTCACCTCTACTGCATCTGAGTAATGCTCTCGTGTCACTGTGTATCACAGATATACATCAACTTCCGCCCTGACTGGTGTGGCTCAATGGACTGAGTGTGGACTGTGAACAAAAGGGTTGCCAGTTCAATTCCCATCTAGAGCACATGCCTGGGTTGCGGGCCAGGTCCCCAGGAGGGGGCGCATGAGAGGCAATCACACACTGATGTTTCTCTCCCTCTCTTTCTCCCTCCCTTCCCCTCTCTAAAAATATAGAAATAGAATCTTTTAAAAAATTAAATCAATTTCCATTTTGTTGTTAATACCAGTGTCTCCTTTCCCTTTATGCAAAAACCTGTACTCTTGGGATAACTTGGCATGTAAAGTTTTTTTGGGGGGGAGGGTTACTGATGTAATATAATATTCTCTGGACATCATAGGAATTTCACGATGTATATTACAAACCTATCTGAAAAGTGCCCGCTCTGAATAAGCTTGCTGTAACAAAGAGAAAATAGTCTTAGGTATTGCCATATATTAATAAGGCCTTCCACTACCGGGAACTCGCATCCCCATATCCATAACAGCCCAAGACACTGTGGGCCATCTTCGCTTTGAATCCATGAGTTTATTTCAGAATATCTCTTACCTTTATTTAATGAAAGGCCTTCATTTAACAGTTAACATGCTATATTGGCTCCAAGTCTATCTCGTGGTCCCTCCTGCCACACGTCTACCATGTACAAATTGTATAAAAATAATTTTGCATGCATGGTGCATACTAAAGACCATGTAGAAAAAAGACTGCTCCCGATTGCAAGGATGTTCTATGTGATAGAACAGGGCACGCATGATGATACAAGGTTAATCATTGTATTGCTGAATCGCGGGAAATTGTGGAAGAAAGAAACTAATGATATTAACTTTGGTGTCTTATGGCATCCATGAGGGATGATGAAAATAGGTCAGCCTATCCTTAACAGATGTATTGCTACATATGAGTAAATGCACAAAATTCACAAATAAATCCGTTTTGCTATATATTTGCACCCAGGGAGCACCATTTTTACCCAAGGGGCATTCTTGCAGAAAGAATTGGAGTACAAAAATATGAATTTTTTTGCCCGCATGTTATAGCCCACATAAGGTCTTAGAAGGCAATACGTCATGCTGTTTTGTTTTTTTAATCCAAATTACACAAATGGCTTCTATCTCTACCGGGCAACCACAAAGAAGGATTGTCTCGGCCTTGCTCTCACACTAGAGGCCAATGGGCATTTGGCACCGTTTCCCTAATGACACAGGCCACCCTGTTCAGGAAGCTCTCTTGAGGAGTATTAACGTGCCTTGTTTTATGTGACTTCAGAAAGAGGAGTGAGGCCCATAAGGGAGACATTACAAAGTAAAGTTAAAACATCCGAGGTTCGAAAGGAAAGTGGTGTCTGTCCGAGGAACCCATGTCCTTCCGTTCCGACTTGCTTATTATCCTCCATACTGTCTTAAACTTTAATCAAAGCTTTTATCAAGTATTTTAGTAAAATTTTCTCCCCCTTTTCCTCTGACCAGACTAAAGTAGAGGAAGTACACACTGAAATTTCAGTAGTCTTCCATAAAAATGAACGCAGGCTTTCATGCCTTTGAGCTTTTTTGCCCACAAGGCTGAAAAATTATTTAAAAATTTCAGTGAGAAGTTAAATGTGTCTAATGAGAGACATTAATAATATTGACAAAATAATGAATCTTCTTACCTAAACCGCAATACCAGAGGGTTAATCATCTCAAACCAACTCTCTTGAAATCCCTACTTGCCTCAAATCCTTTTTGAAAATGAAGTAATTAAATAATAAGTAAACATGTCAACTTTTCAAATCCCATATTTTTATCTGTGAGGAAAACAAAATGAAAGTCTCTCTCCATGCATAGAACTAGGATATTATTAAACTATCTGGCTGACATCATCTGTGCAGAGAGATGGCAGTGGAAGAAACCATAGGTTTTGGATTTAGATTGTGTCATATTATTTTTCCATCTTTCTTTTTCACCCTCACCAGTCCTGAACAACCTACTTAATCTCTAAGAAACTTTACAGGGTAGTTATGCTGATTAACTGGAAATAAATAAATGCTCACTTTTTTTTTTTTCCATTAACACCACAAATGACAAACACACACACACAATTCCCTGGAGCCATAAAACATTCACGTAGTTTCTGTAAGCACCAAATTTATACCAGTGCTGAGAATACTCAGTGCAAATACAGAAGTTGATTTAATACATCTACATATTTTTCTTTTTTAAAAAGTTGGGAAATACATAGAATAAAGTAGACACCTCTCAATACATATTGCTATAGATTTACCTAGTAACAGACAGTTGGGAGGTAGGGGTGGGTGGGGTGGGGGTAGGAAAGGGTGGGGGGGACAAGTGGAGGCAACTGTGCTTGAACAACAATAAAAACAAGGTAAAAAAAGACTTTTAAAAATTCCTCTAGATACATCACCCCCTCCAAAAGGTAATTAATATTCTGATTTCTATTATCATCAATTACTTTGTCTCTTCTTGACAATCATACAGATGAAAATTTTTAAAAAATGTGTTCTTATGTGCATAGTATTTTTGCTAAGTATAGTGCTTGTGAAATTCATTATATGTGTATATTAGTATTTTTTCTTTTTCTTTTCTTGGTGAAAAGTAAAATTATTACTTGACCCAAATCCATACTTGACTGCTTTGGAGACTGAAAGTGTGGCTAGACTCCCTACTAGCCGCCTTCAACCCTTGCTCCCAGCACTCGGAGAAGTCTAGTTCTTTCTGACCCTCTCTGCTATTTTGTCATGGTGAGCATAAGGTTTTATGTTTCATTGCTCTGATTACCAGAAACACCTCTCTGTCTGTTTATGTTTTATCACCTCAAGCTCCATCAATTTACAAAGGAAAACATATTTTTATTCCCTTGATTATCTATCTCAATTTCTCCCCCATTCTACTCTTTACTAGTTAATACAACATCATTGCCTGACATCATAAAACCATTCTGAATTGTTTGAAGTATAAGCATCATACAAAATGAATCTGTTATAATGCAATCTATCGTAAAATCACATGTATGCCAAGGCTAAGAAGAATATGGCAGTTGATAATGGAAATGAGTGAGAGCTACAAATTTAACCAAGGGATATGAGAGCCCAGTCCACCAATAATAAGCCTTTTCTTAAAATCCATGTCTTCAAAATTCAGTCTCAGAATCCTAGAAGGGCCTTGTGACAGAGTAATTTTTTTTTAATGTTTCAGATGAACTCTCTAAACAACTTATTTTAATTGGAGGATATTACACTAAGGAACATGTAAACCACACTGAGAAACTTCAGCCTCAGAACCTGCCATTTGCTGAGGAAGCTGCAATTAACTCACTTTCCTCCTGGAGGCACTACTTAATATGTCAAAGAAAGAAATCTCTTCCAATGAGAAAGAGTAAACTTGAAGAAACTGACCATCAAACTGTACCACACGTTCTTCTTAAATACTTTTTTTTGTTGACTCTGGATAGATCCTTCCATTTAAAAAGGAGTATCAGGTTAATAGATTTTAATAGCTGTCTTACTCCACTGGTATGTATAATGAGCGGGAGAAAGATGATGCACAATGAAGTAACTGATTGATTTTATGTCACTAGGGAGTTTCACAAACCTGAAGTCATTATTTTCTTCTTTGTTCCCTGTTCCCTAACCTGCAGGTTTGTAACAGAAACAAGTGAGTAAAACTTTGAAGATGTTTCCTCTTAAAATTATTGGTAGGAAGGGAAATGATTTTCTTAAAATATTTTTATAGCCTATAATCATTGCATCAGATAAGCCTTCCAAAAAATCAGCATAAATAATTGAGTAATGACAGCCACTGTTTATCGAACAATTATTGTATGTCAGGGACTACGCTTTGTACTCCATAAACATGAAAGTATTAAGTTGTCACTATAATCTTGTGATGTGCCAACCCACATTTTACCTTAAAAGGAAGAGATTAAACAGAAATATCAGTAAAATATCAGCGATCACAAGCTTACACAAATAGTGAATGTCAGGGATAGACTCTGCTTTTTTTCAGAAGCTCTGCCCAATGTCCTGTAATCTAACCATAATTACATCTCCATGACCTTTTCCCCATTAATATATCCATTGGAATGAATTAAGATTATAGCAAATAGGAATGAAAATTAATTGTATTCTTATGTCATTGATACAAAGTAATTATAATAATGTTAGCATACTGATGAAAAATTTTAAGACTAATTCGTCACTAAATTGTCACCTATATAACGTGACCCATGTCTCATGCAAAATTAAGCACAGGTTAATATGGTGTCAGCATACAAGTACGTACGAACAAGTGGAAATTTTTCAGAGATTTGTCACAAATGTGTCAGAAAAATCTGAGGACCTTCAAAATGTATAGGACAGAAAAAATAGTACACAAAGGAAAATGTAAAAGGAGAATAAAAGGAAAGGAAAGAGAAAAGGGTAGAAAAAAAGAAGAGAAAAGAAAAGGAAAGAAGAGGAGATGGCATGAAACATTTATTAACGACCATTATTCCAGGTCAGGGAAGCAGCGAGCGGCATAGGAAGGATTTGAATCTGGGCTGTACTGTCCCCATATATGAAGGAGATGCAAGGTCCCAGCCTAGATCTTTTGCTCCCAGCCCAATCCTCAAAGCTAAGTTTAAAAAGTCGGAACTAAATAATCTGTGTTTGTAAGAACATGATTAAACTATTTTCAGCAATGGAATGGAACCACCTGGTTCTGCCTGCAACGTTCCAGTCAAGAGGCAACCGAAATGCGTGAGGACGTCATTGGAACACACGTCTCCTATCTCCCTGGATGAGTCTGGTTTCCCAAACCAGAAAGACAACGAGATCTTTCAAGGCCTGGTGTTTGGTAACAGCTCTGTGTCTGCCATCTGTAGTACAGATCCTGCAACACAGACTAGTTACTAAATGTTTGTTCAGTGGAGGACTAAACAAAGAAATTAGTGAGTGAAAAGACTAGCTTAGTCTTTTCAGAACTCAAGACCTCAGGATACAGTCCCAGAATAAGAGGATCAAATTCCACAGTCACTGTGATCATCCCACTCATGTTTCAAAAAGCCACGCACACCTTTCAGACTCTCGTTACTGCTTAGCATTTTACCAGTTTCCTAATGCTGAAGGCACCAAATCCTCTCTTCCTTCGACTCTTACCTCCCACTGGTCCACCGTCTTCACTGAAGCCAGAGTTAATTTTCCAAAGCACGCTCAGATTGAGTTACTCACCTGCCTTCTTTCAAATGCTCATAGTTCTCAGGATAAATTCAAGCTCCTTACCCAGGCCTTTAAGGTCCTCAGGAAGCTTCGTCACACTGTCATCTCCAAGTCCGTGCTCACCTAACATGAGCCACAGGCTACGTTCTGAACGGCCTCGCCTCTAACCTTTGCACGAGCTTCTCCCTCAGTTGGAAATGACCATCATTCCCTCACACCCTGCCTTTGCCTGAGTTATCCCTATGCTGTCTCCAACTCAACATTGCTTTCTCTGGCCTCGAGCGGGTTCTAGGCCATCTCTTTGCTGGGCTGCTGTAAAAGGAACGCCTGTCACTCTCAGATGATTTGTCTGCCACCATATCATAAACTAGTTATTTATTTATCGCTACTTACCTCCAGGAAATACCTTGAGGGCAGAAGGAGTTTTACAATTTTTGTTTTATTTTTTTATTCCCATTTTGCACCCCACCTACCCCAGCACATAGCAGGTGTTCAACAAAGGTCATGTGATCAGATACAACAGCACAAAACCCCGAAGGCGCTAACAGCTCATCAGGAGCACAGCCTCCTACTCAGCAGCCTCCTGAGAGTGGAGCTGAAAGTTCTGTTAGAAACTTGCTCTCTGCTTTGATTCAGTGTCCAGTTCATGGATTATTTTTTTTCCTTCTTCCAATCCCTCTCCCTTGGGCCTTCTACAAGAAAAGTGACTGCCATGGTCTCTACTCTCCTCAGCCCAATGTGGGCAGAAATCGTGAGAGTAAAGCAACAGGTCACCCGCCACACAGACCAGCACAGCCCACGCACCGTGCTCTCAAACGCAGCTACTCACTTCCCCGGCTCCTGCACCACCACGTGCAGCGTGTGTGCTCAACACCTCTGCCCCCTCACGTATGTGTACTCGGGACACGTGATAAGAACTTCTAATGCCCTAAAACAGATCGAGAAAGCTGTTCAGCGAGGAGTTTTTATTTTTTAGGTAGGTCTATGGATACGTGAAAGGTGGCCCCGAAACTCATTAGTAAGTACAGCTACCAGGCACCGGATACCAATTAAACAACAATCCCTAAATGAAGAGCTCTTTCTGCCAGAGCGTATTAAGTTTTCACTCCCTGTCTACAAAGTAGATGTCATCTCTCCCACATTACAAGTAAGAAAATAGTGGGCTGGGAGTTTAAGGGACCAGCCTAATGTCCCACAGCCAGGAGGACAGGGGTAGGGCTGGAACACAGGTGGTGTCAGCCCCTCGCTCCCACAACTGCAATGTCACTGTGTTGATCGAAGGGCAAGGAAGACAGTCAGGTACATTGTTTGTCTGCATTGACCTGTAGGTGTTTGGACTGACTGTCGTTTGCTCAAAATCATTCACCCATCTGGAGCAAATGAGGAAAAAAAAAATGTAAACAGGGAAACAAAGTAAAGGAAATATTCTAGCACATTGTGTTGGATGATAAAGGAAGAGTAGCTACATTTAAATGGATTAGTTAAGAGGATGGTGTGAAATGACATATATATGTGCCTCCTTAGAGTCATTTAAGGCTAGTAAGTCATATGTCCGTTGCCCACATGGAGGAAGAAAAATAAATGACTTGCAGCAGAGCAATCAGGAATCATAGGAGCTGTACTCACTGTTTGCAGGCATCTCCACACTCCCCACATAATGCAAAACGAGAAGATCCAGTGCTGTTTGGAGGGGCTGTGACACTGCTGATAGGCTGCAAGTCTCCTGGATCCTGGACTTCCATCCATCTAACGTGCTCAGTGTCTGCATTTCCACCATTAAAGTCTCTCTCCATGTAAAGTGTGTTGAGTAAACATTCCACAGAAACGTCTGCTTGCTCTCATCAAATTTCAGAGACCACCTGTAAACAAATATGTTTCTCTTTTATCCACTGCTATCCACATGACCATTGTTATCAGACATAAATTATAGTGCTGGTCACAATTTTAATGGAATTCATAAACTAAATAAGAAGCCAGTCTTCTATCATTAATTAACAATAATTAATTATCCTGACCCATTACTGTCTTTTAGTTTGGCATCAAAAGAAAAATTGAGAGGCAAGGGATCCCCCTCAATTATCTCATTGGTTAGTATGGCCTTTGTCTAATACACTACTGTACCTCACAATGACCGATTTGGCCACCCCGTGACAGCCTGAGACCCACCCCCAGCAGGGTCTCCCAGTTGGCTGTGCAGAAGCGCTGTCCTGAAGGGGTCAGGAACACAGGGGCATGTGATGACCACAAGTCACTCTGCGCAGGGGAAGACAAAAGGGACCCAGGGCTGGTGGAAGTCCAGCTGCAGACTCCAGAGCAAGAGGAGTAGTTGGAGGACTGTGGTTAGTGGCTCACTTGGAGGAATGCAAATTACAAGTGATGTTGAGAGGGTGCGTGTGTCCTGAGTACACCTCCCTGCAGAGGCTCTGCCAGAAGACGCTGCTCCCCGACCTGCCGGGGAAGCAGGAACCATGGGAGGTCCTGACGTGTTGGGAAGGAGCCACAAAGAGCTGTCTTCATAAAGATAGCCCTGAGCAGCGAACCCCTGCTCCTGTACTACACCATGTGATACAGCCACGCAGTGGAAATGTTCAATGCCACAACACAGAAACTGGGGTAACAACCGTACAAGAGGATATACTGTGTTCAAGTACATACTGATGTTTGAGACCAAGTGTAACCAGATCAGCAAAAGAGATGTGATCCAGCCTACAGCGGCGCAGCAAGGTCCTAACAGTGACTGTGGGCTTAAGGTGCCATAGTGTCCAGCCAGGACCTTGCTCTACCCCATGCCACTACTAGCTGGATAACTGCAAACTAGCTTAACAAAACCTTAGAGTTAATTAGGTTGCCCCCACTGAAGTCCTTAAAATGCATCCGTGATGATGAAAAGCAAGGAATAGGCTTGAAGTTTGCCAATGGTGGATCTTTGCGCCTTTCAGCTGTGTCCTTTTTCAGATGCAAAAGGTCTTCATTGTTTACTAGAAAAGCCTCCTCCTTTACCTCAGAGGCTATCAGGGAGGGTGAAGAGCCCCCAGGCCAGCTGCAGACCTAATGGGGATCTGGACTCTGGGCTCTGGGCCCCTGTCTGACAGAGGCCCAGAGCTCAGGGGTGAGCCTTTGCAAAGACTCCAGAAGACAGGACCAAGACACTTGGGACAGCAGCTACAAGCAGGTCCCCCCATGGACTGGGGAGGACAAGGCAACCCTAATACCATCCTTCTACCAGTCCTCAGCGTTCTCTGGAGCTGTTGAGGGTGAGAAAAAAGAAAAAGGCTACAACAGCCCAATGGGCTGACAACAGTTCTTCCCCCAACAGAAAACACCAACCTCGGAGTCATCTAGTTGTCCAGTCCTACTGCAAAGGAGTCTGGGTTGTCTCAAAAATTTGAGAGGAACCTCATGAAAACTTGTTCAAGTTCTTCAAGTAAGAGCCCCAAAAGGATTAGAATTTCAAAGGCCAGCCAACTGCACAGGCTAGTGCTAGGTTCTGCAAGTAAGAGAACCCAGAAGATTGACTCTTTCCTGCAGCCCAAACAAAGGTCTCAAGTTCTGAACATTTACACATAGTAGGACTGTCTCTTCCAAGCCCACCATGCTTCGTGCAGTCCAGGGCTGAACCTCATATGTGAGGCCCCAGAGAGTGGCATGGAGAGCCGCAGAGTGTGCTAGGAGGCTGGCCGTCACGGACGTCGTGGTATCTGCACCTGAGGTCCCACTTCCTTTGCGTCCCATCAAAAAATGGAGCCAGAGGATGAGGACCAGAGCGTCTCCAGCTCAGATTCTCTTAAGTAAATCTAAGCAACACAACAACTCAGCAGGAAAAGAACAATTTGAGACTAATGTACCCCTTCCTCTAAAAAATTTATTGTGGCATCGAGGTATACAACTATAAACTCAAACCCATGCTGCCCAGAGAGTTTAAGAGACGTACTCAAAAATTAACTGTTCCTACTTGGTAATCTCCTTTTCCCCAGTATCTTCCCTGGTTCCTTATCACTCAGCTGCAGTTGCTGGGTGGTGAATGTTAGCAGTAACTTTTGAAAAGGTTAAAACATGTGAATCTGCTTCGATGAATCGTGAATATGTTGATTTAAAAAAAAATTTTGCCTCAGCTCGAAACTACGCAGGGTATATTCATAACATAGGATGACTAATAATGGGTTAAAATGAAAGTCTTATTTTGGTTGGTAGTGAAATAGGTTTTTGTGCTAATTAGACCATTTTAGAAGGTGCAAATTACAATTCTCTGTAGGTACTTCCCTGCTGCTGCCCTCCTGGGCGGTGGATGTTTTGGTGATGCTGTTTCAAGGAATTTCACGGAGCCTTCCATCCCTTCGGACTCACAGCACACTGAGTGTGGGAAACTCAGGCACACGGCCACGCCCAGACTCCCATTCACAGGCTCACACAAGCCCCGCCCAGCCCCCACCTGGAGGATGGCTGTACTGCTCCTCTGCAGTACACGCGTCTTTGCTGTTCAACGACGTTATCAGTCAATTTCCCACAAGGAAATTATGTTACTACACAGTGGGTGACAAAGTACGGAAATGGCAATGTTTTAGTGGACCTAGATGGCAGCATGGTATAAAACAAAGGGAACGAACTTTAAAATCAGACAGCCTTGGGCTTGAATCCTTACTGCACTCATTGCAGAGACCCGAGTAGGTAACACTATAGGTTTGATTCCTCGGCTGTAATTATTGAATCAGATACCACATCTGAAGCGCCTAGTACTTAACAAAAATAAGACATGAGTAGGTTACATTCCTCCTTTCCATTCAGTTAAATTTACATGGCTGGCGTGCCATGACCTATCTTGGGGGATAAAAGAGAATAAATATATTCAGTTGAAGCTGACAAATCAGAAATGGATTCTACCGATTACAGGGATTTTCTACATTGGAATATGCCTTAGATAACTGTTTTTGAGAGTTAAATAATTGCCAAAATATATGATTGTTTTCTTGAATTATATGCTTTTATTCCCCCTGTTTTGGAGGAGCTAAAGACCACTTTTTAAAAACTGTAATGGAATAATGTAAATGCCATCAGTGGAATCTCAAACCTGTCATCTCTGTCACCTTTAACACTTCTTTAGATATTATAATAACACAGAAATGAAATTTAGGTAAGAACTCACCTTTCTAACCCATGTTTCTCCCACCTTCACATCCAAATTATCCCTCACACAACTGCTAGTTACTGCATAATAACTTCGCCATTTCTCTTGCCTATAAAATGAGTCCCGACATTTTTCATGTCGGAGTGCACATGAAATGTGATATGGGTAAGGTTAAAGGGTGAGACTGCTGTAGGTGCTGTTTGTGGGCAACCTCAAGGGCTAAACTAATTTTGAGGGGTGTATATATTTCTTAGGGTTATTCTATTTGAGCATTATTGTCCCCAACTTCCTTCAATAATTATTATAATGTAAAGAATAAACAAAAAACTAATAGGACTTAACAATCGTTAACAATCAGTGACCATCACGAATGTGTTAGGTATGTATGATGCATTGTCTTATTTCATCTCCCCATTTCATTGTAAGAGGAAAACAGCATGTCAGTTACCTGTAGCCCTAAGATGCTCGTATATTCTGTTCTATTCTCTAGACTAAGATGTCCAAGAGATGAATCCAAGAATTGAACTCAGGAAGATTACTGAGCTCTCCCTAAAAAAACTTTTTTAAACCCATAGAAGTTGTTACTGAGTTCCTTCACTATCCTGTGCCCTCCTTTTGCCGGTGTTTCACTCTATCAGATTATTATTTAAACAATGGTTCCTGGAGCTAAACACAGCATGTCAGACATGGCCCGTTCCAATCGGAGCCAAAATATCTAAAAGTGGCAGCCTGAGAACCCCTTCAATTTCCCTGCTAGGGACGGCAAATCTGACCCAGATCCAGCTCTTCCTCACACAACACCTTCCTCTCAGAGTCACCTGTTAAACAGTACCTTCCCCATCCTTTATAAATGCTTTCGTTTTTCTGGACTTACTGGAATTCCTTAAATTGCTGAAATGTAAGTGGACTTCATATGGATATGACACGTCAATCCAAATTACAATGAAGCATGTGAATCCTATTTCTATTATTTAACTCAGTCACTTCTCTCATTTCCTGGGCGCCTGAAAGTACGATTGTCTTATACCGTGGCACTATGCAAATCATCTGCAAATACGCCCAAGATGTCAGGACCAATAACACAGCCTATCAGATTCACAGGCCACCTCCCTTTTCTTCTGGAATTAGCATGTGTGTATCAGTATATTTTTAAAAAACCAGAACAGTAAAACCAGAATGGCAATCCAGGGCTTTCTTTTAAATTGTGAAATAATATCAGCAACAGAGAATACTGTGTGATTTTCAAGGACAAACAACAGAATTAACTAATGTGTTTTAATAAAGTATGTACGTAGGAAATTAAAGCAATTTCAAACAGAAGGCAAGGAAAAGAGATTGAGAGTAATCACACCACATTTGTACTACTTATCCATGCGGGATGTTACTGAAAGGTGTTAAAATATTAATTCAGTCAATCCCCTTAATTATAGATAATACTACTTTAAGAACAATGACTAAAAAGGAGTGGAAAAAAGTGTTGCTCAACAAAGTGATAAGTAACAAATGTGATAAAAACCTCAGTCATTATTTTTAATTCTTGATCCACAGATTTAGGGTGATTTTTCAAGGCATGTTGAATTTTATTTGAATTGTTCACTTTAGTACAAGACATGTTTTAAAGGATCTTGGTTTTCAAACACAATAAAATAAAAAGATAAAAGAACTTTGATATTCAGCTTTCAAAAAGATTTCAAGAACATTATAATAAAATAAAGAAGGCATTAACAATGCGTATGAAGGCAGATTAA
>PVKU01001110.1:290692-343756 GCA_004027475.1 Anoura caudifer | reverse complement strand
AAGAGACCTTGCAGGCAAGAAGGGGCTGGAAAGAAGTATTCCAAGTCATGAAAGTCAAGAACCTACATCCAAGATTGCTCTATCCAGCAAAGCTGTCATTTAGAATGGAAGGGAAGATAAAGTGCTTCTCAGATAAGGTCAAGTTAAAGGAGTTCATCATCACCAAGCCCTTATTATATGAAATGTTAAAGGGACTTATCTAAGAAAAAGAAGATAAAAAATAAGACGGTAAAAAGATAGCAAACTCACAGATATTAACGACCACACCTAAAACAAAAGCAAACTAAGCAAACGCCTAGAACAGTAACAGAAACACAGAAATGGAGATCACATGGAGGGTTAGCAATAGGGGCATGAGAGGAAGAGAGAGGGGGAAAAGGTACAGAGAATAAGTAGCATAGACAGTGGGTAGAAAATAGACAGAGGGAGGGCAAGAATAGTGTGGGAAGTGTAGAAGCTAAAGAACGTATGACTCATGGACATGAACTAAAGGGGGGAATGTGGGTGGGAGGGGGTGTGCAGGGTGGAGGGGAATGATGGGGGAGAAATGGCACAACTGTAATAGCATAATCAATAAAATATATTTAAAAAATTAAAGAAGAAAATTAGCAAAAGATTTGAATAGACATTTCTCAAAAAAAAAAAAGTGTATAAATGACCAATAATGAAAAGATGCTTAACATTGTTAGCCAGGAGGAGATAAAAATAAAACCCACAAAGAGATGCCACTTCACACGAACCAGGTGGCTATGACCAGTAAGACAGGTGATAGCACATGTGAGGCAAGGAAGTGGAGAAGTTGGAACCCTGGTATAAGGCTGCTGAAAACAAAATGGCCCAGCTGCTTTGGAATGTGGTCCGACAGTTCCTCAGAGGGTTAAACACAAGATTGCCTTCTGACTCATCAATCCCACTCTTAGCGGATTAGAGAACAAAAACATAATCTACACAAGAAGTTGTACATGAAACTCTGGCAGCATTATTCAGGGTAGCAAAGGAGTAGAAACAACCTAAATGTCCATCAACTCATAATGGATAGAAAAAACATGGTATCTCCATACAATAGAATATTATTCAGCAACAAAAAGGAATAAAGAATTAACACATGCTACAATGTGGTTGAAACCTGAAAACCTGCTAAATGAAAGAAGCCAGCCCTGGCCGGTGGCTCAGCCGGTTGGAGCGTCATCCTGTGGACCAAAAGTTTGCGAGTTCATTCCCGGATCAGAGTGCATATGTGGGCTGCGGTTCGATCCCTGCTTGGGGTACCTATGGGAGGCGAGTGATTGATGTTTTTCTCTCTCCTTCTTTCTCTCCCTTCCTCTCTCTAAAATTCATAGAAACATATCCTTAGGTGAGGATTTAAAAAAATTAGAAAGAAGCAAGTCAGAAAAGACCACAAATTGTATGACTCCATTTATATGAAATGTCCAGAATACATAAATAAAGAGTAGATTACTGACTGTCTAGGGCAGGGAGTGGGGTCAGGTGGGGGGGTGGTCAGGAGGTCAGAGAGGAACTGCTAATGAGCACTTCCTTTTTAGTATGATAAAAATGTCCTAAAATTATACTATGGGGATGGTTGCACAACTCTTAAATATACATTGAATTATATACTTTAAATGGATGGACTTTATAGTATGTAAATTATGTCTCAATAAAGCTGTTTAAAAATAAAGAAGATATTCCATTCATTTTTTTCACGTTGTTCCCATACCTGGATTGCCCCTACCTTCTCCTATTTCTCTGAATGTCCAAAATACAACAGATTTCCAATGCCCAACTCAAATGCCACTACAAAGCCTTCCTTGATCCATGCCTGTCAAAAGTAATTGCTGTCTCCTCTGATCTCCCATGGCGATTCACACCGTTCACTCAGAGAGGATTTATAAGGCCCACATCATGTGTCTGGCATTTATTACATTTCACATGATTATTTAAGTGCCCATCTCATCTCCGCCACTTTAGTGTGACCTTTCAGAGAGTGGCGACGGTGTCTTGTTCCCGTCAGAACCCAGCAATGTGACTAGCACACAGAAGTCTTTCAAGAGGGTACGTGGAATTCATTTTAAGTTTATTTTTTCTCAAATAAACCTCCTCACAGTAAACAGATACTCAGTGGCAGGTTACAGGTCTGATTCTTCATTGTGTCCCCCAGAGAAACAGCCTAGCATTTAGTAGGTTTTTTGTTGCATAAACACAAAACGATTAAGTGATGAAGGTGGCTAAGTTTTCCACCATAACTGTCCCAGACAAAGTTTTTAAAAGGAGATGAGATTTACTTCCAGGTTTGGAATATGGGGAGGGATAAGGGAGGATTTTGCAATCCAGATGGCTTACAGCACAAAGTAAGGAATGTGACCTTGTAAAGAGTCTAAAGGAACAAGGAACCAAAAAAGGTACCCAGAAGAATTAAAAGAAAACCAAACAGAACTGCTCGCAAAGAAAAATCTAATAACTTAAAACTTAATGATTGAGCTCAATAGCAGATTAGACACAGCTGAAGAGAGAATTAGTGAAGTAGAAGATAAAGGATTCCAGGTGTGGCAGAGCAATAGCCAGATGCGCAACATAACAGACAAATGGAAAGACCGGGTGAGAGAGTTGAAAATATTTAACTAGGAGTTTCAGAAGGATACAAGAGAAAAAAAGAGGCAGACACCATCGTTGAAGAGATAATGACTGAGAACTTTCTGAAACCAATGACAGTTAATAATCCACACGTTCAAGAATCCCTACAAACCCCAAGCAAAGTAATAATAAATGCATGCTGGACTCATAGCAAAGCTGAAGAGCAGAGAACAAAGAAAAAAATGTAATGAGCATCCAGAGAATAAGAGAAACTACCTTCAAAAGAAGACAGAATGACGCTTGACTTCTGGACAGCAACCGTGGAAGCCAGGCAGCGGTGAAAGGCTGCCTTTAAAGCGCTAAAGAAAGTAATGGCCCGGCTAAAATTCCGCGCTCAGCAAAATGGACTTCAAGGCTAAGGCTTACATAAAGACTTTTAGGACAAACAAAAGCAGAGCTTTCTGCTAGTAAGACCTCACTAAAGAAAATTCTAAAGAATATACTTCACATAGAAAGCATATGACCTCTGATGGAAGGCTGGAGATGAAAGGAAAACGAAGAGCAAAGAAACTGATAAATACACTCTCAGGTCTACTTGAGCATTGACTATATAAACAATAATATTAAGGTCGCATAGAGTTTCTCTTTTTTTTGTTCGATAGAAACAGAGTACATGAAAACTATGGCATACATGTCAAAGCAGCTCAGACTTACTGATTATTTTTAGAATTTGGTAAATTAAATATTCCTGTTGTAATTTCAAGGACAGTAGTAAAAAAAAAAAAAAGAAACAATGTATAATCTCCAAACTGGTGGGGAGGGGAGATAGAATTAAAATGAATCCAAAATAGCACAAAAAGAATAGAAAAAAAATTACATAGAAAGGATGAAATAAAGAGAAAGCACAAAATAAACTAGTGGGTTTACATCGCTATACATCAAAAATTATATTAAATATCAAGAGTAAGTGCTCCCGTGAAAAGACAAAGAGTGGTAGCTTGGATTTGAAAAATCCAACTCTATGTGGTTTATAAGAGGCATACAAGAAACAAAAAGACATAAAAAGGTTAAGAGTAAAGAAATGAAATAAAATATAACTTGCAAAAGAATAGTGCTGTGATTTTATTAACATAAAATAAAACAGACTTTATCAATAAAAGTATTGTTAAAGATAAGCAGGGCTCTGTATGATAGCACATGTTTTAATTGACCAGAACATATAGCTATTTTAATGTTCTGCACACCTAACAACATAGGTTTGAAATGTACCAACAACAATTCATAGAGCTGTGAGGAGAAATATACAAATCCAGGTCATCATGGAAGATTCAATACATCTCTCTCAGTGTTTGACAAAACATGAAGACAAAAATTCAGTATGGATTTAGAAGGTCTCCACAGTAGGTTATGCTGCAGTGACAAAAAGATCAAAGTCTTGGTGGCTTAATACAACAGAAGTTTTTTTCTCACTTCCACAGAGTCCGGTGGAATCAGGCAATCGCCGGGGCTGTCCTCCTCCATGCAGCGACCCAGCGATCTAGGTTCTCCAGCCACACGTTTCTGCCACTTCATCGTGTGCTTTTCTCAGGTGCTTCTCAAGAAGAGAAAGTGCGAAGGTGGCACAGGCTTTAAATGCCATTCATATCTCTTAAGCTGGAACTGGTCGCATGGTACTAAGGGTACTAAGAAGTGTAGTTTACCTGTGTCCCCAGAACCAGGCAGGGCTGCGCATTTGCAATCTCTACTCACTGGATTTCAACAATGAACAAGAAAAAAAGAAAAAGAAAAGAGAGAAAAAACAATGAATACGCTTGACCTAATGGACATACACAGATAACTCTGCATCCAACAACCTATTTTCAAGCACAGGAGGGAATTCACAAAATTTTACTATAACCTGGCTATAAAGCCAGTTTTAGCAAATTGTAAAGAATTCAAATCACACAGAGCATATTATCTAAATAGCTATTCTTTATAGCTGAAATATCAATTAATATTGAGATAATTCAAAATTTTCCATATGCTAGAGAATTTAAAAATATACATCTAAATAACCCATAGGTTAAAGAAGAACTCATAAAGGAAGCAAGAAAATATTTTGAATTAATATATAACAAGAAAATTCATATTTGTAGGTGCAGGCAAATCAGTATATAGAAGGAAATTTATAGTCTTGAATACTTATGTCAGAGAAGCTGAAAATTGATAAACTAAACATCTGCCTCAAGAAGTTGGAAAAAGAATGCCAGAGCAAATCTAATACAAGTAAGAAAAAGCAAGTAATAAAGGCAGGAACAGAAATTAATAAAATAAGAAAGCAAAAATTAAAACAGTTAATCCAACAAAGCCAAAATTGAGTTCTTTAAACTGTGAAATTGACAGACCCTGGAATAAAATTGGTCTAGAGAAAAAACAGAAATGGCACAAAAAAGCCAATATTAGAAATAAAAAGTGAGATATAACTACAGATGCTGCCAACTTTAAAGAAAACAGGATATTTTGAACAACTTTAAGTCAATACATTTGAAAATTTAAACGAAGTGGATGACATCCTAGGAAGGTATAATATACTAATTTTGACTCAAGACAAACAGAAGAACTAAATAGTCTTCCAACAATTAAGGACACTGACATGCCCATACTCCAGGGGCAATCTCTACTCTGGGTTCACTGGCAAGTTCCGGCATCCAAAGAGACACAATTATAGTCTTGGCAATCTCTTCCAGAAGATAGAAAAAGAGGAAGTAATCCCCAATTCATTTTATGAAGCTGACACAACCTGCATACCAAAACAGGACAAAGATAAGGCCAAAAAAATTTTTTTAAAAAAGAAAGGAAGAAAGAAAGAAAAAAATTACAGGCCAATGTTGCTCAGAAACATAAATGGACTATCTTTTCTAAAGTGTTCACCACAAAAAACCATCCATCAATGAAAGGGTATGAAAGGCGAAAGCCAGCCCCATTAGCTATCTGGGCACCGTTTGCCTAGCAGGCCTGTGACCTTGTTAAACAGCACTATCATTTTACTCTTCTGAGCTTATGTCCCCAGGGCTGGAAATTACTGGAAAACAAGAACAGAACTAGTTCCCTACAGCCACAGGCAAAAGACAACATCCAACAAACTGCAGCCTCCAGTTACAACAGCCCAGGGCCCACACAGCAGCACCCACCCCACCCTTTTTCATCCAATTACGATCCAACAAAAACTTAAAGCCCCCACCCCTCAATCCTGGTGTATGTCTCCACACCATGCCCCTCTCCTTTCTTGGACAGTGAATAAAAACTTAATTCTCTACACTTTCTTCTCTTTGTGAATTATTTCACAGCCTGCATCACCAACCACCCTAACTGGGTACCACAGCTAAAAAGGGCTAATCCCAGGAACCCATGGTTGATTTTCACATTAGAAAATCCATTCATGTAATTCGGCACATAACCTTGTTAAAAGACAAAAAACAACATGCAAAAGACCTTCTGATAAAAATTTGATATTTATTCATGACTCTAAAACTAAAAAAATAATGTGGAAAATTAGGAACAGACGGTAATCTCTGTAATTTGATAAAGACTATGTCCATGGCTAACATAATTAGAGGCAAAAATATTGCCAGCTTTTCCTTTTGTGATCAGACACAAGTCGAGGCTGCACATGCACCTGTTTTGCTCAGCGTTTTACTGGAGGTCTCACCAGTGCAGTAAAGCACGAAAAAGAAATAAAAGAGACAAGATTTGGAGGAGAAATAAAACAATCATCTTTCAGAGGTGTAGACAAAAAAGGGGTTTTACAGAAAGTAACCTTATAGGGTGATCTGATCATAAATTCCTAAGTGGGTAGGTCATGGTAGGTAGTCACGCCTCAGGCATATTTTTACTTCTTAGCAAAGAATTGCCTTCCCCTTAAGCAAGCCCTGTCCATTGTTCTTGTGCGTGGAAGTTAACAACCGTTTAAAAGCCCAGCGTATGTCCACTCGAATCTCCTTTCCCAGTGAGTGTTCTTTTTCTTTTTTAAAAGATTTTATTTATTTATTTATTTATTTATTTTTAGGGACAGGGGAAGGGAGACAGAAACAGAGGGAGAGAAATATCAGTGTGCAGTTGCCTCTCGTGTATCCCCAACTGCAGACCTGGTCCGAAACACAGGTATGTGCCCTGATTGGAATCGAACCCATAGCCCTTTGGTTTGCAGGCTGGCACCCAATCCACTGAGCCACACCAGCCAGTGCTGAATGTTCTTTTTCTTTAATGGCCCCCATGAGACTCGCAACCAGGGGAGCAGTGGGCAGCAGCAGGTCGTCCTGGGCCCACCCCCTGAACTAGTCTCTGAGGTCCCCTTTTCTCCCACTCTCCAATGAGCTGACAGTAGCCCCACCTTGGCTCACTCCCCCCACCCCACCCCCGTAACATTTCTAGAGAGCCAAAGCAGAGCGTGACGTGGGCTCTCTCCTTAGCTTCTTCTGTCCTAGGCTCTGCCTTGTTTCACTGTCCCCAGCTTTAATCAATGCACTCTCACAATAAGTAAATAAATAAATGATAAAATGCCAGACTAGTTCTCTTTTTCAGACCCCTGTGAAGCAACCGCCCTCAAGAAAGCACAGAATCTTAATTGTCTCGGAATCCAACCGCCACCTTGCTTTCTCTCCTGGTAATCTCATATTCCCTCCTTAATCCAGATGCATAAAAAAAGCTGCAAAACTGTCATTCTCCTGAGTGTCTGAGATCTTGCTTCCCAGCAACTGTTGTCGGTTTTGGCTCAAATAAACTCTAATAAAAATTCTTGACAAGTGTGGACATGTCTTATGTCAACAACAATGATATAATTATGCATAGAGAAACCTCAAAATATCAACTACTATGTTATTTAAATTAACAGGAGCCCTGGCTGGGTGGGTCAGTGGGTTGGAGTATTGTCCCATATACCAAAAGTTTGCAGGTTTGATTCCCATTCAGGGCAAAAACCTAGGTTGTGGGCCTGGTCTCCAGTCAGGGCGCTTGAGGGGAGCAACTGATCGATATTTCTCACATTGATGTCTCTCTCTCTCCCCGCACCCCCTCCTCCCTCTCTGAGATCAGGGACATATTCTCAGGTGAGGATTAAATACAATAATAATTACAGGAAATTTTAGCATTTTCATTAGATGCAAAAGAAATATACTAAAAGTATGTTTCTACACAGCAACCCGCTGAATTACTGGATGGAGCTGCTGAGGGCACGTTTTGCACTTGGGACAAGAAGCTGTTCTAAACATTCAGAGATGAACCTGTGGAAAAAGGCTACTTCACTTGTGAGTGAGCTCCCCGTCACTGGAAGGGTTCAAGCAGGGCCCAAATGGGCTGTGTCCAAGGGTGCTGGAGGGAGAACCTGGGCTCAGAGCGAGAGGCTAGGCCCTCCCCAGGGTGGACCTCAGCTCTTCTTACACTCAGCGCGGGAGGTGGCCTTTCTCCTCCAAAGTCAACTTAATCCCTCCGGTAAACCAGTAAAATGAGCCAGGATTTATGGCTCCGGGAAATGTTTGTAATAATCCCTAATCTTATCAGGAAAGACTCCCCTCTCCTAGGCCCTGCTTTCAGAGAAAACCCATAACCGCTCTTTCTCTTCCTCTTTCCCCTGCCCTGCCTCACCAGACTTATCTTCCTAGTTCAGGTTCTCTGGCAGCGCAACAGCTTCCCGAGCGCACTGGGCGCACTGGGCGCACTGGGCGCACTCGGCATGGGGCTGGGGGCTTCTCCACAGGCACAAAGGATAAAGGTCACTCTGCTGCAAGGCTTCCTATTGCCGAGAGTCCTGTTTTTCTTCAGCACCACAGCCTGCTTTTACAAAGGCAAATCCTCCCTTGTGAACAGTCCCACACCGAACATTTACTAGGTGCCCCGCACTGTGCGTTTCACTTGGCCAAGCCCCCCAGCCACCGCCATGAGGTAGGGTCTGTTACTAGTTCCTTGGGTCACACATTAAGTGGGGACTTGGGACTGGAACATTCTCAGTTCAGACCCTGAAACGCCATGCTACCTGGTTTGGTTTGGTTAGGTTAACTTTTTATAAATGTTCTTCCAATAAAATGTTACAGTGTCCCCTAGGACACAGCATGGAAAAGTAGAGCTGCTTTCTTTGGAGTCGGACAGCCTTGCACTTTTCAGCTACGTGACCTGGGGCCTGGGTTTTCTCACTCGCAGAAGGGGCTAATAGGCATTCCTCCTTTCTCAGGGTTATTGTGAGGGTTAAATGAGATGGTGCATGTAAGGGCACAGCACACAGGAGGTGCTCCATCCATGCTGGCTGTGGCTGTTGGCAGCCTCTGGGGTCTGGACCCTCAGCACGGAGGAGCTGGAGCCAGAAGCCTTGGGAAGATGCTGCAACCCAGGAGCGAGGCAGCCCGGACCCTGCCAGGGACGTGGCATAGCCTCACAGGCTCTGCCTGCAGCTGGCGCATTGTGGGCAGATGCCGAGAGGCGAGGCGGCTCATAAATATGTCAGTTTCCAGGATGTCCCTGCTATGGGGCCCCTGATCCGACAGGCACCACAGGGTGGCTGAGGTCCAACTGGCAGCAGACCCACGTATTGGCTGAGCAGCTAGATAACTCTGTAATGAACTGTCCCTCAAGCTGGAGCCATTAACCTTGCTGCCCCCAGGCCTGGGTTCTGGGGTTAACCCTTCCCTTCCTAGCCCTAGGGAAGCTGAGAGCACAGTTTGTGTGATGGAGGGCTGTATTGATTATCTATTGCCACCTGACCAACCACCCCCAAATTCAGCAGCTAGAAATAACAAGTATTAGCTCTCAGTTTCTGTGGGGCAGGAATCGGAAAATTATGATTCAAAGTTTTTCATGAGGTTGCAATCAAGGTGTCGGCCTTGGTGGCAGTCATCTCTCAAGGCTTGCCTGAGGGTCGGGGGATCAGATTCCAAACTTACTCACACGGCTATTGGCAGGCCTCCCTCCCAAGATCCATTCCCAAGTTCCCTCACTTGGGCCTTGCCACAAGGCCACCTCTTATCTAGGTAGCTGGCCTCCCCCAGCACAAGCAAGGAAGGGAGAGCAAGAGGTGCACTCAATATGGAAGGCACAGTCCTTTTATACCCCAACCTCTTCACCCATCACTGCTGACAGATTCTGTTTTTCTCTGCAAGTCACTGAGTCCAGTCCACACTCAGGAGGGAATTACACACGGTGTGAAAACCAGGAGTTGGGGATCACCGGGAACATCTCAGAGGCTGCCTGCCTCAGGGGCCTGCTCCTGGGACCCACACGTAGAGTTGAGGTCAGCTCACCTTCAGGTGCACCTGCCCAGAGAGCCAGGAGTTGGCCTCAACTCCTCATTTGACCTTTCACCAAGCGCTGTGGATCCAAAAACCCAAATTGCTCTCAAGCCTGACCACTTGCTTCCTCTGGCCTCTCATGGCTCCTGCCAGGCTCCTGTGCGTTGCACCCAGAGGGGTTACCAGGTCACCACTTCCCGGCATCTATTCTGCTGCCCTCGGTCAGCACCTGTCCTTTCTGCCCACCACCTGAGTCTCCCTAATAGTAGTCAGAGGAGTCTTTTCTCATCGGACACTGTCTTTCCTGAAAGCCCTCCGGAGACTTTCCACATTCTCAGCACGAAGACCCAAGTTCTCTCCACTGATGAGGTTCTGCCAGGTCTGGCTCACAACGAACACGGCCCACCTCCCCTCACAACCACACTGTCTCCTTTCGGGGCCTCGGGTGTGCCTTCTCCTGCCCCCGGCACAGATTCTGCACATGCTATTCCTCTTTCAGGATTGCGTTTCTTGCCCCCTTTGCCTAGGTGACCCCTCATCACCCTTTGGATCTTGGTCAAGATCCAAGAGTGACTTCCTTGAACAAGCTGTCCCCACCCAGCCCTGATTTGGTTCCAGTCTCTTGTTGAAAACTCTTCATGTCATAGCACTTGGTGAGGCACACTGTCCCTTTTTATCTGATTGGTCACTGTTTGTGTCCACCCCTCCTCAAGACCCTAAATGCCACAAGGGCGAGGAATGTATCTGGTTTTGCCAGCTGCTCCATAGTGCCTAGCACCAGAGGGTGCTTAAGAAATATCTGCTGAATTTTTTAGAAATTAAAATCCGCCCTGGCTGGTGTGAATCAGTGGATTGAGTGCCAGCCTTGGAACCAAAGGGTTGTCAGTTCAATTCCCAGTCGGAGCACATGCCTGGGTTGCAGGCCAGCTCCCCAGTGGGGGGAGTGTGAGAGGTAACTACACATTGATGTTTCTCTCCCTCTTTCTTCCTCCATTGCCCTCTCTCTAAAAATAAATAAGTAAAACTTTTTTTAAATTACAAATTAAAATCTTTGTGCAGGTGATGAAACTACAATCTAAAAAAAACAAATTCCTTAGAATCACAGATCTCCAGGGCTTAAAGGGACTCAGAACCCAGCCAAACTCCTTGTTTTTGGAAGAGGAAACAGGCTCAGACAAGGAAGGACTTCCTCAGCTCTAGAGCAAGTGAGGACAGAGAGGAGAAGCCAGGCTCCTGGTGACCCCTCACCTGCCACTTCCCATCTGTTGTAAGCCCCATTTGCCTCCTCTCACCACCTAAACTTCAGCCCTGGCACTTGCAAACGCTAACTGATCACTTCCATCAGCCCTAAGGCTCTGGAAACCTCTGGCAAGGCCTCCTTTCTGGTAAATTCTTTTCTTAGTTTAGGAATCACTTAAAAATGCATGACCGGTCCTGAAAACAGCCATTTCAGTCTGAATCAAGAACCAGCTCCGCTTTTGAAAAGTCCCTATGTTGGGTTCCTCCCTAGGCCATTTGAGCTGGCAGGGACCTGAGACGATGGGCCAACTCCAGAAGAAGTTGAGGCCCGAGAAGGCCAGAGACCTTCCCAAGACACACAGGGAATCGGCTACAGGGCAGGGACCAGAACCCGGGCCTCCCCGCTCCCAGGCCAGTGCTCCTGTCTCTATGGCCCCCTGCAGGTGGCCGAACTGGATTAACTTGAAGGCACTTGCAAGCTCTGATCCGAGGCTCACAGATCCTTCTCAGAAACAGGGATCCTTCCTCAGACTACAGTCAGCTTTGCAGACTCCTGTTGCAGGTCCTCTGCGGAGAGTAGCTCTTGACTTGCAAAAGTGGCCAAGTAGCATTTCAAAACAAACAAAACGAGCAAACAAACTGATATCGCAAACAAACTGGTACTGTGAAAACAAACTGGCATTTGAAAAATTCCCGGCTGCTATTCAAACCGTGTGCCAACATTTCTGAAAATCGAGAGATTTTACATACAAATCCAGGTTTCCACCTTCTCATAGGAAAGTCAGACAATCTGGCAGCACTGGCCCTGCCTCCTGGCATGCCAAGCCTTGGCTGAACCGCAGAGCAGTTGTCACCGGCTCGCCTGTCCACGGCTGCCCAAACGCCCTCCTTTCCGTGGCTTCCCTAGGCCACGAAGGCAGTTGAGTTTGCAGTGTCTATTCTACTGGACTTGAGACTCCCCTCTGTAAACTACTTCCCCAGATAAGCCGTCCCAGAGGTTCTGTTTAAGGCTCCGGGGACAGGGAGTTCACTAGCAGTGTATTCTGTGGCTGGTCCAACAGAAGGGGGTGGGGGTGGGGAGGGAGAGCCTGGTTTGAGTCACGGTGTACCTGAAGGCACAGATAACAGGTCACGCCATCCACAGCCTAATAAACTTCATTTGCCTCATAACCAGGACTCTCCATGCTTGTTTTGGCTGGGGCAGGTAATAAAGCCACCCTTGAGAATGACTTCACAGACATCTAGGCCATCGAAATGAAATCCAGATCCCATGGCATGCCAGGCCAAGCCAGGGGCCAGGTCCGGATGGTCCTTTTGAAGTTTCAAAGCCAGTCACCATTGGTATTTAAAAAAAAGGGTTGGAGGTCCATCTTTGGGTTCTTGAGCAATGACAGCTCTCAAATTTCCTTTCTGTGCCCTTGCCAGGAGTTGTCACCACCACCCACGTTTCATAATCAAGGGGAGGAGGTGGGGGGAGGGGTCTTCTAGCCATGTTAGGCCTCTGAGCACTTCAACAGACAGCCTAGGGAATCTGTGCAGATACTCTTAATAGAGTTCCTGGCAAGCTTCAGACTTTGGAACTTTAAAATAGCAATGGCTTTGGTCCCACCACACTTATCAGTAGTCATATATCAATGCCAACAGAAATATTAGAGTCCAGGACTATTAGCTCCAGGAGGGGCTTTGTATGTTTAATCTTGTCCAACTCTGTACCTTCATCGCAAAGCTCCCTACAGTTCCCAAGACACGAAGGGTCAGCCAGCCCTGTGGGGCACCTGATCTCCCTGTCATTGAGTCAGAAACCCTCCCCTTAAAACTTCCATCTCCTGCCCTCGAAGTTAAAACATGCCCCATCTTCATCCATAGCCTGTGAGCACCACCACACTTGCGCTCCCCTCGCATGCAGACTAAACCGCTCCAGGTCACCGATTCCTTCCTGGGAGGCCTTGATTTGGGGGCCTGGCCACCCTCCTGCAATTAGCCAGTGTCCCTCTTTGGCACGTTCACCACGGCTGTGACTTTAAGAGGACAGAGGTCTTGCTTCAGGACCTCCACAGAAGAAAGGCTGAGTCCAGCTATGTCATATTCTAGGCTCACATGCCCAGACTTTACACAGATTGCGTCATATCAGCAAACAGATGTTATTTAACAAATACTTAGCTTACTTTAACAACATTAGTTCATTAAATCCCCATGAACTCTGAGAGAGAGCCCATTATTTTCATCCATGGTGTACAGATGACGACAGCAAGACACAGGGAAGTGGGGTCATTTGGTCAAAGTGCCAGTTAAGTGAGGAGACTGGGACTCAACTCAGATCATCGGAGTCTGGAGCAGGTGCCATGACCTGCACTGCTTCTCCATGTGGTTGTCAGTGTTAAAGGTGGGGATGGAGGCTTCCAGGGAGATCCGCAAATACTGTCTCCCTGGTAAGTCAGCCCTGTCCTGAGGTCCGAAGTGACTTCTCTGCAGTGAAGTTGGAGCTTCAACTGAGTTCCAAGTCCAGGGCTCTTCACTCCAGCCAAGAGCGTGCAGAGCGGACTAGTCCGATTTCACTGCAGTGCAGTCCTCCAGGGTAGCAATATCTCAACGAACCTATTCAGAGAAGTGGCTGGTTTGGAGTCCACATGCGTACCTGCCAGGACACAATTACCCAGCGGATCCCTGGGTGTGGGAGAGAACTACCCAGCCCAGGCTCCTGATATTTTAGAAGTGCCCACGTCACAGGAGCCACTCCCTGGTGCCGATCACAGGAGGCCCAAGTCCTTCTGATTGAGGCCCGCAAAAGAAAAATAAATCCGTTAAGAATAAATAAAAGTGCACTTGGTAGGAAATACATAAAGACCTTATGAATTCCTAGCCCAACAATCCCAAAAGTCATCATGGCCTCTGCTTGGCTGACGTGTGCATGACTAATCCAAATGCAGGCAAACTCTTTCTTACAAAGGGTCAGGTGGTAAACACGTTGGGAAAGGCGCTCAGTCGCAGACAGCCTGGTGACCCTGGCGCAGGTGCACAGAAGTGCACCTGCGCCCTGAAACGTTTCTTTACAGCCCTCGCTGCCTGTGCTGGTGTATCACCTTGTTTGGAAACGTCTCCCCCGCTAAGAGGCTTGATGTGTGTGCTCCTCTGCTCTGCTTAAACGTGTGCATCATACAGCACCTGGCCAACCCTACTGCGGTACCTGCTCCCAGCAAGAGGAAACAGGGTCTCCCCCTGCCACACAACAGGGGTGTGCCTACTATGTGAGGCCTTTCTTGGTGACTTCAACACCTGACGCCACACCCTTTAAATATCTCACTACATCTGCCTTTTAACTATTTGGACTATTTACATTTAATATGATTGCTGGTATAATCAGGTTTTAGTATATTTTGCCTCATCTGTCCTTTTTTTCTAACTTCTCAGGGAATAGTTGAATAATTCTTACAATTTTACTGCCTTTTCTTTGTTGACTTGTTAGCTACAACCACTCTAGTGGTTGTTCTAGGCTTTTTCATGTACATCTTTAACTTACCACGTGCTGCCTTTAACTGACATTTTAATACCCCATAAACCACGACATCTTTGTAACAATATACTTCCATTTCTCCCTCTTCTGACCTTCTTATGCTGTTGTCATACATTTTGCTTTCTTGTGTTATAAACCCTAAATATGTTATCTCTGTTCATTCAATTATCTTTTAAAGAGATTTAAATAATAAGATAAAATCATGTACTTACCCATGTCAGTTACCCTGTTTGGCGCTCTTCGTTCCTTTGTGTAGATCCAGATTTCAATCTGGTATCAATTTCCTTCTGTCTGAACAACTTCCTTTAACATTTCTTGTTGTTCAGATCTACTGGTAATGAATTCTTTCAGCTTGTGTTGCTTTGAACAAGTTTATTTCACTTTCGTTTTATTTATCTATTGATTTATTTATTAAAAGATTGTATTTATTTCTTAGATGGGAAGGGAGGGAGAAAGAGAGGGAAACATTGATGCGTGAGAAACATTAATCAGTTGCCTCTTGCACACCACTGATGGGGGACCTGGCCTGCAACCCAAGCATGTGCTCTGACTGGGAATTGAACTGGTGACCTTTTGGTTCACAGGCTGGCACTCAACCCACTAAGCCACACCAATCAGAGCTCACCTTTAAGAGACATGTTTTTCTAAATACAAAATTCTCAACTGACAGGTTTCCCCCCCTTTCAACCCTTTAAAGATATCATGCTATCCTTTTTTGGCTTGCATAGTTTCTGATGAGAAGTCTGCTGCCATTCTAATCTTTGTACCTCTGTATATTTCTTTTTACTCTTTATCACTGGTTCAGCAATTTGACTACGATGGGTCTTAGCCTGTGTAGTCTTTTCATGTTTATTCTTCCTAAGGTTTACTGAGCTTCTTGGATCTATGGCTTTATAGTTTTCATCATATTTTGAAAATGACCATTTTTTTCTTTTTTCATTTAAAAAATGACCATTATTTCTTCAAATATGTTTTCTCTTTCCCTCCTTCTGCTATGTATTTTTGACACTCGGTATTATCCCCACACCCTGCTCTGTTTATTCCTTTAATTTCACTGGTCTTTTCTTCTGCAGTGTCCAATATGCTGATAATCCCATTCAGTTTAATTTCAGATATTGCATTTCCATCTCTAAAAATTTGATTTGGATTTTAAAACTACATATCCCGTATCTTTCCTTATTATGTTTATGTTCTCCTTTGTATCCTTACTATTTATAATATGAATAATAGCTGTTTAAGGTCTTTGTGTACTAATTTCATAATCGGTGCCATTTTAGACCTATTGATTATTTTTCTCCTGGCTCTGGTCATTCTTTTATTTGCATGCCTGGTGATTTTTTGTTGAATGCCAAACATAGTAAAATTTTACATTGTTGAATCTTGGGTTTTGCTGTATTTCTTCAAACAGTGTTGAACTTGTTCTGCCAAAAGGTTAAGGTACTTGCAGATCAGTTTGAGGCCAATTATCCTTTTTAATGGCGGGCAGAGAGCAGCCTTTATTCTAGTGCTAATTGAGCCCCACTACAAAGGCATGGCCATTTTGGGGATTCGACCTAATGCTCTGCTTATTTCAAGGCCTCTCCAATCTAGCTGGCAGAAACTCCTCTATTCCCTGACCTCTGTGAGCTCTGTGAATTACCCGGTCTCCTCCTTTCCCTGATCTCATGGAGTTTCATCCCACACATGCCCTGATCAGAACTCATTTAAGGACCAAGATTTTCGGAGCTCTGTCTCTGTGCAGCTACCACTTTTCTGTTATTTCTCCCTGCAAATTCTAGCCTCATCAGCCTCCCTGAACTCTGATCTCTGTCTTCTGGATTCAGTGATCCAGTGGGCAGAGGCTTCCCAGTTCTGTGCTGCAGATTGGAAGCACCCTCAATGAGGAAGATGGGGCTAATCCCCTTTCCTGTTTGTTTTCCTTCTCTTAGAGGGTTATTGTTCTGTACTTCCTGATGTCCAGTGTCTGAAAACATTTGTTTTATATATTTTGCCTGCTTTTGTAGTTGCTTATGGTGGAGGGCAATTTCCCTAGCAGTTAATCTACACTAGTTGTTTTTGGTTTTGGTTTATACTTTAAAATATCATTTAACTAATAGATCATGCTTTATTAAAGATTGTTAGAGACCTTTAAGGAACTTTTGTTTGGAGTTAGTTCACAAACATTTTTTGAGTTTTATAATTCTATCAGTAAGCCAGGATCTGTCAAGATTGTTATAAAATGTTGAGCTGGGAAGCGATCTTCAAGGCTAACTCAATTGATAAAAAATTAACTTATTACAGGCATACCTTGTTTTTTTTGTGTGTGTGTGCTTCACAGATAGTGTGATTTTTACAAATTGAAAGTATATGGGAACCCTGTGTTAACCAAGTCTATTGGCACCATTTTCAACAGGCTCAGATGATGCTTGGCTTTTATTTATTTATTTTTTTTTCTTTCTCACCCAAGGACATTTTTCCATTGCTTTTTAAAGACAGAAGAAGGGAGAGAGAGAAATGTCATTTGGTTGTCTCCCATATGCACCTGGACCAGGAATCATCGATCTAACCCGCAACCTCGGTATGTGCCCTGACTGGGAATCAAACCTGGAACCTTTTGGTTATGGGATAACACTCCAACCAACTGAGACACACCGGCCAGGGCACTTAGCATTTTTTAGCAATAGAGTATTTTTTAATTCAAGTATATATATTTAAAAATACATAACACAATTACACACTTAATATTGACTACACTATAGTATAAACGTAACTTCCATGTATCAGAAACCCCCAAATTTGTGACTCACTTGATTGCCCTACTCACTTTATTGTGCTGATCTAGAACCAAACTGACAATATCACCAGCTATGCCTACACTTGAGTTAATTTTTAAATTCACTTTTAAAAGTGTTCAAGATGTTGACAAAGGTGCCAAGAGCATTCAAGGGGAAAGAACAATCTCTTCAACAAATGGTGTCAGCACAACTCAATATCCACATGCAAGAATCAGGTTGGCCTCTCATCCCATACTGTATACAACAGTTAACTCAAAATGGACCAACACCTACATATAAGAGCTAAAAGTATAAAGTCCTAGAAGAAAATATAGGAGTAAATCTTCATGATTGTGGATTTAGCAATGTTTACTTAGATATGAGGCCGAAAGTATAAGCAACAAAAGAAAATATAATTGAAAATTAATTTTGAATTCATTTAACTTATACACATCAAAGGACACTATCAAGAGAGTGAAAAGATGCCCACAGGATGGGAGAAAATATTTGCTAATTATTATTTACTAAAGGTCTATTATCCAGGAAATATATAGAACTTTTACAACTCAACAACCCAATTCAAAAATGGGCCAAGAAGTTGAACAGACATTTCTTCAAAGAATATATACAAGCGGGCAACAAGCACAGAAGACACTCAATGTCCTTAGTCATTAGGGAAATGCAAATCAAAACCACAAGGAGACGCCACTTCATCCCCACGAAGATGGTTACTGTCATGGATTGAATTAGGTTCCCTCCCAAAACATGTGTTGAAGTCCCAACCACGAGCATCTATGAATGTGACCTTATTTGGAAATCAGGTCTTTGTAGACCGAATAAAGTTAAAATGAGGTTATTAAGGTGGACCTTAATCCAATATGACTGGTGTACGTAGAAATAGGAGGGACATTTGGACACACAGAAGGAAGATGATCACGTGAAGACAGAGGCAGAAGTCAGTTACATGGTCAAAGCTAGAGAAGGCCTGGGCTACTACCAGAAGCTGGAAGAGGCAGGAAGGATCCTCTCTCCTAGAGGCTTTGGAGGGAGCACAGTTCTGCAAATGCCTTGATTTTGGAATTCCACCCCCTAGAACTAAGATAAGAAATTTGCTTTTTTAAGCCACCCAGTCTGTGGTGCTTTATTACAGAGTTACAGGACATGCTAATAATCCAGGTATGATTTTTAAAACAAGTAACAAGTGTTGGCAAGTATGATTGTTGATTTTACCTGTCAGCTTCGCAGGGCCGTAGCACCCAGATATCTGGTCAAACGTTATTCTGAATGTTTCTGTGAAGGCGTTTTTTGGATGACATTATGTGGGTGTTCCTCACCCCATCAGTCAAAGATTTTAATAAAACAGAATGCCATCCCCTTGAGTAAGAAGGAATTTCTGATAGCAGTCTGCCTTTGAACTTGACCTGCAACTCTTTCCTAGGTCTCCAGCTGCTGGCCTCACCTGCAGACGTTGGACTTACTAAGACTCCACAAATGTGTAACCCAATTCCTTAAAAGTAAATCTGTCTCTCTCTCTATGCATATCCTGTTGATTTATTTCTCCGAAGAGCTCTAATATAGCGAGGATGTGGAGAAATGGGAAACTTCACACACTGCTGGTGGAAAGGAAATGGTGCAGCCATGGTGGACAACCATTGGGTGATTCCTTAATTAGTTAAACATAGAGTTACCATGTGATTCAGCAATTCGACTCCTAGGCATGCATCTACAAGAATCGAAAACAGGTCTTCGAACAAAATGTGTACAAGAACGTTCGCAGCAGCACTATTGACAATACCCAAAAGGTAGAGACAACCCAATTATCCATCCACTGATGGATAAATAAATGTGGCATATCCATAGATGAAATACTATTCAGCCACAAAAAGGAGTAAAATTCTGACAAATACTACAACATGGATGAACCTTGAAAACACTATGCCGAGTGAAAGCCAGACTCAAAAGGTCATGTATTATAGATTTCATTTATATTAAATATTCTGAACAGGCAATTTTGTAAATACAAAAAGCAGGTTAGTGGTTGCCAGGGGAGAATGGGGGTTAATGGGAGTGACTGCTTAATGGGTGTGGGGTTTCCTTTTGAGAGGATGAAAAATGTTCTGGAACTAAATCATGGTGATAGTTGCATATTACGAATGTACTACATGCCACTGAATTGTACACTTTTAAAATGGCTGAAATGGTTAAGTGTATACCACGACAAAAAAACCATGTGGTCCAAGTACACATGGAAGGATAATTCGTAAATTCACTAACAAAGAAACCAAAGTTGTGGGAATGAACTTTTCAGGTTGGCAGAAATGGAACAGTGAAGTGAGAACTAGAGGTGGTCACTAAAAAACATTACATGTGTAACCCTTACTGAACAAGCAGGTTTGTGGAACTTGATTCACAAAGCAGCTTTATTTTTCTCTCCAGCTGTCCCTTGAAATCCAACTTGTAGGGTGAGCGCACGGGCAAACTCTAGAAAAGAAACTCAGGTCTCCACCATTTCTCTAATCAATCTTATTTAATAATAACAGTAAGTCCCACAGTCACCCTTACGATTCCGAAATTTCTGAAACTGATTGGGAAATTTAAATATCCGATCCCATGTTATAGTCGAAATGGCTTATCGCTGGAAGCTGAGGCTTTCCTGGGCCTGCCGCGGTGGGAAGCCAGCATCGTTTCAGGTGGAGGGCGGTGGGAGTGAGGAAAGGAAAGCAAAGCAAGAGGAAAGCTTTACATGAGGCGTTGCGGCGACTGGGCCCCGGCTTGGCAAGAGCTTCGCTTCTTTCTCAGGTTGGCTTCTGCAGCCCTCCTGAGTGGCCCACCCTCTCCCCACCCACCATCCCATCTCCAACCTCCATCTCTAGGCAGCTCTCCGGGGTGGTACCTACCCCCGCCTGCGCCTCCCCACTCTTTGTCTTCTGCTTGGCTCCTCAGCAGTGCAAGTCAGAAGTTCACCTCCTTGAGAAGACAGATGCCTCTTGGTCTCACTCTGAGATGACCGGTGCCGGTGGTTCCCTTGCATGCAGCTCACATCTGGTCCGACAAAGTCTAGGAATGGAGGCTGCATGGAACTCAGCCACCCCTCCTGCGCTCCATCATCAAAGTGTCTAGCCAGCCTCTGGCTTTTTCCAGGCAGGGGTCTGTCTAGTCCACCGGATCATCACCCTGCAGGACACATAGTAAGGTCCAAAGAGGCCCCTTCCCACACCTTGAGGTCAGAGGCAGGTGGCATTATCCACTGCTCTCCCTTGGGGGGCGCAAAACACACAAACGGTTCTTTTCAAAGGAATCCCCATCAAAAATCCTCTTTCTTCAACTCTAGCTCTTCTTTTATACTCCTAATGTGGGCAACAAGAGTTTAAGGGGGGCTGCGGGTTTCTGACTACTTCCACTGTAAATACAGCATATGGTATAGGTATGAGGTATCTATTGCTGCCTTTCAAAACAAATCTATTTTAACATCTTGTTACAGGCGAATTGTTAATACCTATGTTCATCGTTGAATGTAGTAACAGCTGCCATTGAGCCCTTATTTGGCCCAGACATGACACTAGGCTGTCTTTATAAACATTTCATTTAAAGTTTGTAACTACTTTAACACTTTCGTAAGAATTTAGATAACTGGCATTTAGAAACCTGTGGAATACATTATTAGTAGGATTTTTGCTAGAAAACATTATTCTGAAAGTCACCAAGTTTCAGATCTGGGAAGGACTTCGGAGGTTATACAGTCAACCTCACTCGTTTCCTTGAAGCAGCTGCGGGTCCGAAAAGGCCGGGGGACACGCCCCAGGTCGTCGCAGCAAGAGATCAGATGTGGGTTATCCCTTGCCACAGCTGCCTCTTAGTCATAAAACACATGATTAAATTCTGATTTATTCTGGTTTTAATATTTTTCAAACCCACGATAGAAATGAATTTTTAATGCAAACTATTGTGTTCTAAAAAATTGAACACATTGGGCTTCTAACACTATGTAAAGCTGTATGAATCCCAATCTACGGTACGGGAGAATAATGGATTCTTCATGGAATCTGTGCCTCAGATGGGAAGATCGATTTTTAAATGGAAAAATCCCATGGAGGTGGCGATGGGACAGGAGCTGAGCCAGATGAATGATCCCAGGAGGAAGAAAGCAAGCAAACCAGGCTGGAAAACAGCTTTTTCTTAAAGATCTGAAATAAACCAAGCGCTGACTGTGCCCAGTGAACTACTGTCATCACTCCCACCTTCCCAGCGGTGGCCTGCTTTCATGTTCTGATCCTTTTAGATGACAATCTCAGGGCTTCATACGCACTCTTTATACACATTAGCACAAGGGCGACATTCTTCACCTAACAAACGTGGGAACCTAAGACATGCCATCCAGCATCCCCAGACTTCAGTCCTCAGAGGGAAACTCACTGGGATGCGATATGGCTCCAGCACCAAAGGCGTCTGGGAGATGCTGGACTCAGCTCTGTAGCCTCAGGTGTGGAGACTACCTGGGCAAGTGGGGTGCCACCCAAAGATAAAAGTCATGGCCCCAGGGAGGTTAACGAACATATAGACTATGATAACCGACTGATGTTATCTGTGAGAATACGCCGTTCTTTCTGGGGACTAGCCACCAGTGGTTTCACTATTAACCCCTTTTAAGTAGAGACCCTGTCCTGGGAGGGGCAGGGCTTCTCCCCAGCTGACCACCAGCAGGAGCAGCTGCTTTGCCTGTGTATGTGAGGAGTTTCTCCTGTTAGAGCTCTTATGAATTTGAGTAAGGCTACATGTCAGTTCTTCGGTATTGATTCCGAATTTCGACCTTTGGGGCTTCCCCCCAACACTGCATGTACCCTCATGCAGTGCAACCACCACAGGCTGTAGGGCTGGCAGGGAGCCGAGAAATAACTTAGTCCAATATCGCATTTCAAAACTGAGAAAACAGGTCCAGAGAGAGAAACACCTGGCCCAGGAAGGTCACACAGTTAAGGGCTCTAATCACAGAAGTTAAGCATTTTGACAGATTCATGAACTCTTGGGTAGTTCCATCTTCAGCTCTGAGGACCTCAGAGTCGCATTTGTAGCCTGAAGTGCTAATTAAACCAGACGAATTATGGACTTACTATTTATAGGCAGGAGTGAAGACATTAACTAGGCCATGAATCCTGGGGACAGCAGGAGATCTTATCTCCTGAGAGCCACGCACTAATCCAACCTTCACGTTTTAAGACAGAACCTGGGTAATGCAGTCCCAACTTCCCTAACTCTCGACTCTGACTTGAGTTGCATGTGCTCTTGAAGGACCACAGCTACTGCAGACTTTGCGCTGTGAGAGAAAGGGGTAACCCCGCCCCTTCCTCAACTGCGGCCCTCACCCTGTGGAGAGGTTAAAAAATTCTCTCCAAGCATCCATTACTTTAAAAGGAACTATTCCAAACTGTTTTTCTATTATTTTGAGTTTCAACCACCAATTCTCAGTCAACACGCTGTCACTGAATTTCAAAGTAAGAAGGAGAAAGCAAACCCACAGAAGTATTTTTAAAGGCACACCACTTGGGTGTGAATTACCTCTTATTTTTCTTCTCTCTGTTCAGAGCGACTTTCACTGTATTGCCAAAATCAAATACTTCTCAGGAGGCCTGGTGGTGCAAACAAAAGCACCGAAATCAAAGAACTTGCAAGTTTTCATCTGTCAGAGACTGGTACTGGGGAGAGAGCCGCTGAACTGCTTTCTCTCCATCAGTTCCCACTTCCATACGATGAGAATAAAACTAGAGGTACCTCTCCTGGGTGCTGCGTGGGTTGGCTAATTAAAGCTAATTAAGCCCTGGAAAGAACTAGAAAATACTATGTAAATGCTGAGTATTATGGGCCACTAAGAACCACAAAAACTCTTAAGGGACAAGGTTCTGTGCAAACAGCACAGAACTGGTGACCATTAATTACCCACTGATTACAAAGCAAGTACTGAGGGTTCTGCAAAAGGGAAGGCAAAGGAACCATCACGCAATGTCGTTCAACAACACCATCTTTATTCAAAAATATATATCTATGAGACATTTCAGAATATACTGCTGCCACCAAAGACAGCCTATACTTCTAAATAAAGTCCTAAATTAATATACAAATTTAAGCTTTAAAAATATTCTTTAAGAAAAAGGGGGAAGGATGGAGACTGAGGAATCTGACCTAAAGGAGAAGTCCTCTGAGGTCTACGGATGCCCTAAGTAAAGAAGGAAAAACAGGAAACAAAACCACCCACCCCACCCCGCCAGATCCTTAAATTAAACAAATGAAGTAAAGCACACTTGGAGAGGATATGAGAGAATTAAGTTTTAAAAACCAAAAGCATTTCATTAAAAAAACAAAACCAAAGAACCCTAACTTCCTCACAGGAAGTCCACTAGTAACATGTGTTAAGAGGCCAACACATTCATTTACATAATTGCTAGTTTCATCTCTTGCTCTTGCTGTAATAATTACACACCAATTGCTGGTCAGACTCAATCAGATAAAACATCACAGTGGGCAAGATCCATTCAGTTAGAACATTTCGTCTGGCTGATCAGAGCTAGTATCTACTACACCCTTTTTTGGGTTCTTCTGTGGCTAGTAAGATTTTGCGTCCTCGGTGAAGCCCAGAGAATGTCCAAGGGTCTGCTGAGAAACACGCTCCTGAGCAGGACTAAGGCAGCACAGCACACGGGAGGGGCGCATGTGCAGAAACAGCCAAGACTGGAGTTCATCCTGTGACCTCAGTCAAGTCGCCCCCTGCCCTATGGCCTCTGAGAGAAAAACTTCAGACATAGACTCATTAATTTAATAAGGACAGGAGAACAGGCAGTGTCAATAAGAACGCACAGTCCATATTCAAATCGGAGCAACAGCTTACATGCTACTGGGTTCTACAGTTACACTGAGTACCTGCTGTGACTTTCCGCTGTTCTCACTTCACGGCAGGCAGGAGGATTCCTTCACGGGAAGCCTGCTATACTTTTTAAAACACAGGTTGTATTTTAACATGTTTAACATGTAAAATTACATGCACTTGGCTTTTTTTGGTAATCCTCAACATAATAGAGATTTTGATGCCCCCCCCCCAAAGGGATCCCTTTTTATAGCTTTGGGATTTTAGCCTCTGGGCTATAATTCTCATTACACTATGGGGG
The DNA here is from genome assembly GCA_004027475.1 of Anoura caudifer. Lineage (NCBI taxonomy): Eukaryota > Metazoa > Chordata > Mammalia > Chiroptera > Phyllostomidae > Anoura > Anoura caudifer. The sequence continues at coordinate 319,275 of PVKU01001110.1, read as the reverse complement.
CAAGTTGTCTGCCCTTTCCAATGTCAAAATAAGCCTGCCAAATCAGAATGATTTACGAGTTAGCAGGTCTAACCTTTACTAAAAACAAGGTAAAAATCCTAACTACGTTATGTAGTAGTAATGTCAGCTGGCATGATAAAAGAATTAAAACCCGAAATTAATATCCCCGACCTCCCTTGCCTGAGATGAGCTATTCAGTAATGCCTGATGCAAAGCACGCCTGGCCCAGGGGCATGTGGAGTGGTGGGCACTGACGGACAGATGAATGTGCACAGCGCCGTATTTGCGAAGGAGATGAATTCAAGTTTCGTCACCATCCTGAGGACATATGCCCCCCCCCCCCGTTGAGTTAAATGTTACTGTGTGCCCTACTCCCCAAAAGAAAGGGTCAAAGCAACGCCCACACAGAGCCCAGACTCTCGGTATGCCTTTGGCTTTGGGGCCCACCACTGCCATTTCTACAAAGCACCTACACAACCAACCGCGGTCTAAGATCAGGTTTTCAGGAACGTGCTCTATTGTACTGGGTGGACTCTTGCTAAGGGCAGCCCAGGAAGGTTGTTTGTAGGAGCCTGAAGCAAATTACTTTTTAACTCATACTTGTAATTGCTGTTACTCTGTCTCTGAACTGTGATTTTATGTCCCAGATCAGCTTCGGATCTTCTTGCTAGATTCTCTAGCCTGCTTCCAAAACAAACGCACCAAACCCCTGACTACACGTCACTAGAAGTAATGGAAGAGAGAATCAGAGATTTGGCAAACTCCTTCCTCATGGCAAAGCTGCTCTACAGTTGTGCCTCCCTGTGGGGTTAGAGGGGTCAGGGAAAGCCAGTGAGTCCAGAGTGAGTCCCTCAGTGGAAGCCTTACTGAACTTGAACAAGCCCAACTCACACAGAAGCTGCTTTCATGACACAATACTATTAGCAGGGACAAGGTTCTTCTGAAAGCTTCCAAAAGTACACATGATTTTCCTAACTTCTTGGGTATAAAAAGAGGGTTAAGAATGGAAAACCAACAGGGGCATAAAAACACAAAGTGGAAGAGTTTATATTCTTTCCAAATATCAATTTAAACTGGATTCCACTTGCCCCTGTTCTGAATTGTGCTCAACAGGAGAGGCTGGAGAGGAGATCGGAGCCCATGGTTCTTTCTTGAGGCTGGGAGGCTGGGGGCTGGGTGAAAGGAAGGACAGAACCAGGGGCTACAAGGTTATTTCCAACCGTGACTTGCCCTCCTCTTTCTGTTGGTAGAGATGGGAATCTGGGGCATGACACCTGCCCTAGTCGGTAGAAAACAGGTCACCAGCAGAGGGCAGGGGGGCCAAGCCCCCTGTGACGTTGGGCAGCAAAGAGAGGTCTGGCAAGCTCTGAATGTGGGACTTCAGTTCCTTGCGAACCTGGGTTACCCGAGCGAGCTTCTGTTTATATTCCTAAAGAAAAAAGAGAAAACAAGGCAGTTAAGTCTCTGTGTGCTGATGGTCAAGTTTAACGAGCTGATGCAAATACCCTCACCTTCTTGCTCTACTTTGTCTCCACCAGATTAACCCTCCTCTATTCAGCTAAAGGACAATGCTAGGGTTTTTCAACTCTCAAAAGGCAAAACTTTATATAAAAAAGGAAAGCAGAGTTCAATACTGGTGACAGCATGAAATGGCATTTCACTTAGCACTTGAGATTTGGAAGTAGAAAGAAGTGGCATTTTGTATTTGCAATGTCTTTTATTCAGCTCTTAGCTACTTCAAAATGCTTTAAAAATATAATAGAGATGTTTACAGCTTACAATTATTTTGAAGGCTACATCTAAACATAGAAAAATCACTATAAAACTACAGTTTCTGTGTTAAATGCAGAGATTAAACCAGATTTATCATTTTCGCAGACAAGGACTATATGAGTTCAAAACACCCAAAGCCACCACCCCGAGTAATTGAACAAGTCCCCGATGAGGATTCTGGCAGTCTCCCCTAAACACGCCAGACTCACCTTCCGAGAGCCTGGCTTTCATCAAGTCGCCCCTCTGAGACAGTGAGACGGCACCGCGCTATCTCCATGACTGCTCGGAGCGCAAGGTCTTGTAAAGTCAGCTCCTGCCAACTGTACTTCTCACAGCCCCGCCCTCCCATGCAGCGGCATGGCCTGCAACAGCCATTGGTTTAGGGTTCTCCTCAGGCCCGGGGTGGGGGGGAAGACAACCTAGATGCAGATCTCTCCTCTCCTGGTCCCAGCCACGTCCCGCCTCTCCAGCAGAACCTTTCCACCCCACCCAGGAGACTGGCCCCCACCTCTGCCTGCTCCGGAGCCCTGCTATGCACTGGGACTGCACCTGCGCCCCAACAGGCTGCTCTTAGGCGCTCTCTCCATACATGTTAGACTTCCATGTTCCTCTGAAACGTAAGTTCCCCGATGGCAGGAACTGAGCACACTACTTTCTTCAGCTCCCAGCTGAAGGTCCTCTTGGTGAATCTGTGTGGCATAACCACCGGACCATGGGAGGTCTGTGGTTTACACCCCCTTGGAGCTCGTCTTTCTCCTCAAGCTCCAGCCCCCTCCCGGTGTTTCTGTGAAGACAAGGGTATTCCTAAGTCTGGGTCCTCACTGACTAATGCCTCTCCTGCAGGAATGCCGAGACTCAAAGACCTGGGTTTAGTCCCGGTTCTGACTCTCACTTGCTGTGTGACTGTGGGCATGTTCCCTCTCTTCCTTTATCCTCGCCTTCCTTATCTGACAATGAAAGAACTGGACCACCCACAAGATCTTTCTTCAAGTTCTAGACTCCTTCACACCTACACCTTATGCACACTTGGAGAGACAGAGGGTTCAAGGGCAGAAGCCCTCCTGAGAAGACTGACAAGACAGGAAATAAGTTAAATGAAGAACACTTAGTTCATACCCTAAAGACGGAGTCTAAGCTAGGAGGAGAAGAGGGGCACTGGGGATACGGGCAGGGAGGCTCTGCCCCACATTCCCACAGGCAGTCAGCTGTCCCCTGAAATAACAGCTGCTTGTACAGGCCATCAGATTAAGAGACGGGAAAAGAGCAAGCTCTCTTGGCACCCCATTTCTTTCTTTTGTAGTCTCAATACAACTAAAACCATGACTTACATAAATGATTAATAATGACTCCCCCATCAACCACGGTCAGCTTCAGATCAGAACCAGATCCACCTGCTTTCACCCAGCACCCACCATGCCCAGCAGGGTTCTAAACCAACAGTAGGTTCCAATACAGCTGCCCAAAGAATTAGTAATATATAAAACATAACAGCTTTAATTCTTGAAACTGAAGACTAATTTCAAATGTGAGGATCTAAATGTCTTCAAGGTTCCCTTCCCTTCCCTCTACAAACATATTTCTTCCTTGGTTTTACATACTTCAAGGGAAATTAATAGAAAAGACCAACTGTCTATCACTGAACATGGATTCATTTAACTGACTTCTGAATTCTAGGTACAAAAAGGGCAAAATAGCTACTAAAAGGGAAGTCAGCTGATCTGATTAGATACCACCTTAAGTTCAAATAACTCTCTCCCAGGCAGTTTTTAAAACAATCAAAAACCCCATCTGCTCTTGTTTGGGGTGGGGGTAGGGTTATCTCATCATGCTTAGGCTGCTATTATATTCTAGATACCATCAAAAAACCCTTTATTTTAATAAAAAGAAACACATTGCACATTAAAGTCCTGTCTTCAGGCCACTATGAATGCTGAATGAACCCAGCCTACCCCTCCTTGTGCTACCGGGTTAGTCTTTCCAAGGGATTTCTATTTTAAGAGCAGGGACAGGAGCCTAGGAGGAGGGCATTACTAGAAAAAGAGGGGACTGCCACTGAAAAGGATTAAAAAACCTAGAGTTGCAAGATACAAGGTTAACATACAAAAGTCAATTGCTTTGCTGCTACATACCAGCAATGAACCAGTACTATTAGCACCCAAAAAATGAAATACTTAGGTATAAATCTAACAACGTATTTACAACATTGTATAAGGAAACTATAAAACAATGATGAACAAGGAACTAAAGGGATATTCCATGTTCATGGACTGGAAGACTCAATACTGTTATGACGTAGGTTCTTCCCAGCTTTCTCTACAGATCCAATGTAATCCCAATCACAAAATCATGGCAAGTTCTTTTGCAGAGACAGACAAGACAAACTGCTTCTAAAGTTTATATGAAGAGGGAAAAGACTCAGCATAGACAAAACAATATTGAGAAGAACAAAATCAGATGTACCTGACTCTAAGACTTACAACAAAGCCACAGTCATCAAGACAACATGGTACTGGCCAAAGAACAGATGAACGGACCAGCACAACAGAGTGCAGAGAGCCTGGAGTCCAACCCATTCACACAGTCAACTGACCCCTGACAAAGGGACAAAGGCACTACAGTGGAGAAAAGGCAGTATTTTCAACAAATGGTGCTGGAACACTGGACATCCACATGCAGGGGGAAAAAAGCCTAGACATCTTACATTCTTTATAAAAATTAACTCAAAATGAAACACAAATCAAAATGTAAAGCACAAAACTATACAATTCCTAGATGATAACACAGAAAAAAATCTAGATGATCTTCAGTTTGGTGATGACATTTTAGATACAACACCCAGGCATGATCCATGAAACAACTAATATGCTGGACTTGATTAAAATGAAAAAAATTCTTCTCTGTGAAAGGCACCGTCAAGAGAATGAAGAGACAAACCACAGACTGAGGGAAAACGTTTGCAAAAGACAGCAGGGAAACAAATTAAAATAATGAACTATCACCACGCACCTATTTGAACGCCAAAATCCAGACCACTGATAACACCAACTGCCAACAAGGATGTGGAACAACAGAAACTCTCACACTGGGTTGGCCAAAAAATCTATATGTTTTTTTCCCTAAAATAAAAGATGTATTTTTCATTTTCACCAATAACTTTACTGATTTGGATATTTTGAGTATGTCGGCTATCTTCCACCTGATATAACACTGACCTCGACTAAATGTCTCGATTTGATTGCTATCAAATTCAAACGGTCTATCCAACTGTGGAGCATCATCCAGAGAGAAATCTCCAGCATAAAACTTCGCAAACCACTTTTGACTCATTCAATCAGTCACAGCACTTTCTCCATATACTGCACACATCTTTTCCTTGCATTTCAGTAGCATTTTTACCTTTCTTGAAATAATAAAGCAAAATATGCCAAAAATGTTGCTTATTTCCTTCCAACTTCAATATTAAAATGACTACAAAAAATCCGCCAGTTTTGATGTGGGTTTTGTTTTTTTTTTTAATTCAGGCTGATAATGATGATGGCTGTCACAATACAATCAGACAAAAATTTTTTCAAATGAAGTTAAAGACAACTAAGCGCTACTAGAAGTGTCTACCTTATGAAAGAAACCAAACGAACTCTTTGGCCAAACCAGTAACATTGCTGGTAGAAGAGCAAAATGGTACAGGCACTCTGCAAGGACAATCTGGCAGTCTCTCACAAAACTGAACACACCTTACCATGGGATCCAGCAATCACGCTCACTGGTACCTACACAAAGGAACTGAAAACTTATGCCCACACAAAAGCCTGCACATGAATGTTTATGGCAGATTACTCCTAACTGCCAAAACTTGGAAGCAATCAAGATGTCCTCCAATAGGTGGATGAATAAATAAAATTTGTTATGTCCAACAACAGAATAGTATTCAATACTAGAAAGAAATGAGCTATCCAGCCATGAAAAGATATGGAAGAACCTTAAAAGCGTACTACCGAGTTAAAGAAGCCAGTCTGAAAAGACACAGAGTCCAGCTGGAAACATTCTGGAAAGGGCAAAGCTATGGAGAGAGGGGCTGGAGGGGGAAGGGACGGAGAGACAGAGCACAGAGGACTTTTGGGGGAGTGAATGTGCTATTGTCTAACGGCGGCTATGCCCAAGTCTGTAGAATGTATCGCACCAACGTGAACCCTAATGCAAACTATGGACTTTGGGTCATTCTGCTGTGTCAGTGTAAACTCATTGATGGTGACAAATGTACCACTCTGGTGGGAAATGCTGATAGTCGGGGGGACTATGTATACATGTGGGGGGTATGGTATATATGGGAATTCTCTGTGTTCCTCTTAATTTTGAACCTAAAACTACTCTAATAAATAGTGTTTAAAAAAAAAAAAAAGAAAAGAAAAAGACCTATGGACCCAGAGGTTTAAATGCATCTGCAAGGGTGAGTAGGTATATACTCTGAATATCCAAATACAGATCAAGACTGCCTTTAAAACTATTAAAACATGCACCTGCTTAACTGAGTCAGTTGAATGACCTATCGTAATGCCTCGAGGAGAGATGAGCAGCTTAGAATTCGCAGTAAGCTCTGACTAGGTCCAACTGAAGTTACAGTAATTTTACAGCCCCTAAATAGATTCAGTAGCAACTGACCGTGAACTCCCCCACATCTCTCTTTTAAGACAGATTCAGCCTTTTTGCAAATAAAGTCATTTATAAGTGTTGCCAGAGACCAATAAGAACAAAAAAAGAAAGAATGAATCCAAGCAAATCTATTCCCCAAATACAACCCCAGCACTCACCTGCCTCCCAGCTCTTCCCCTCGCTCCTAAGCAGCGTCGGTCAGGTCACAGCACCCCCTCAGCAGCTGCCTGTCCAGCTGTCCTCCTTGGTTCTGGACGGCTTAAGGAGACAAACCTCAGGAGAACCCAGGAATCTTTTTTCTCAACCTACCAGCGGCCTTCTGACCAAAGTGTGATCCATAAGCTAGGCTGCTACTGGGTCCCAAACTGTGCCCTCAGCAGCTAACTCCTGCTCTCAGGAGGAATCCAGGTTTCTTCTCATGGTAACAATAAAACCACCTCAGTGTGATGAGACCCATTCAAATTCTTTTGACTCACTTGAGTGTGCTGCACCCCACAATCTCCTTAGTACCTAAGAACCAGTCAGGTAAAGATGCAGCAAGGTGCTTCCACGCGCCTTGTATAAAATCCCTCACTGTGTGTGTAGCAGAGACTGAGCCTTTAATATAACACTCATGCTGCCCTGCCTGGTACAGGAATCCGAGAGATCCAGATTTGCACATTGGCATCAGCGGGATGACACCTGCAGCTACCCTGCTCATCGCTCTGCTCTGCCCACCGGGCGACTCATCTCAACCACAGTTCACACTTTCTGGCACTCGCGGCTTCAGACACTTGCCTTTCCTCCACTACCCATCTTAAGCGAGAGAAGGTAAGGCAAACCCACGCAGTCCCATTGCTTTCCCCTTTCTGATCATGCATAATTTATACTGGAGTGGTGGCAGAGCTGAGGGGTTCAGTTGAATCCTCCATTCGGCTACAGCAAAATTCTACCTCACCCCAGAGAGGCCATGGGGAGCCGTGAAACATATAAGGGTCCCATCGGACTTCTGCTGCTACCCTCTGTTTCAGGATCCTTGAGGACGAGGTGGAAGGAAAAGTAGGTGTCTGTGATGAACTGCCTGTGTTTATCTGACTGCCAAGAAATGTTTAAAATGAAGAGGGTAAAGGCCCAATGTGTAGTTCTGAGATAATGCCCAGGATTTATGCTCCTGGAAAAGCTTTGGAATCTCAGCTCACAGACTCTCCAAAGTTGCAGAAGATGTCTCCAACACCCCCTGCTTCCACTGGATCCAGCTGCCACTGTGTGAACACAGACCCTCGCGGAGCACCAAGACAACTAGCTGGAAGGAGAAAGGCTTCCACATTCTTTGCCATTTTTGGTTAGAGCAGTAAGCCAGACCTGACATGCTGCAGATCAGCTCTGGGATAAGAGGGTTAAAAATGACAAGGCCTGACATTGCAATGACCTTTCTACAGGAATTTCATTTTCAAAACAAACAAAATTGTAAGTATTTTCTCTAGCAACTCTTGTAAGGAATACTGAGCAAAATGTAAACACTTCGAAGCCTGTATTTTTCTTGCTAGAAAGTATTTACATAAGAAAAATTATGTTAGAAATAACACCACAGGCAGGGGCTTGACTTGATGAAACAAGATCCCCAGTATCAAGACTCGTGCTTTCCTTTATCCCGCCCTGTGGTGCTACAGGACACATGGTGTACAGAAACTACCTGATGCTCGGCTACTCACAATTAAGAGTCATAAAAGGTTATTATGCACATTGCAGTTTATGAAGGGCCATTTTAAAGGCAACTTGCCACACTGAATTTAAGTCAAAGAACCGCTTCATCGCATGAAGGTCAGGAAAGCCAAGCAGAAATGGGACGTTGGCATTCACCCTAATATTATTAAAATGCGCTCTCAGCCCCCTCATCCTGCCAGGGGTCTTACCTCTAGCCATAAGGCTCACTAAGACCTACACTTAGAAGTCACAGCTTCTACTGAAATCACAACTTCCTTACTCTTTTTTTCTCTCTGATTTTTTTAAGAGGGAAAACACAATATACAAATCTTTGGACTGAATGTAAAAATGCTGCTTCTAATTTTTCTTTAAGGACCTATGCGGGGACGGACAAAAAACCGTCACTGACCTGCACCGTTCTCCCAGCCAGCTCCATGCTCCCACACGACTTAGTGGCAGCTGCAACATTTCAAAGTGACACACTGTGGGGCGTCACAGCAAGGCTGGGGCTGCTGAGTAAGATGCTGGGGGAGATACAAGGAAAATAGGAACTCCTGGCTCCAGTGCCCTGGGCCTCTCAGCTCCACTGCAAACAGCAGCAACAAAGGTGCACGCAAAGTATTTCCCAGAAGGACAGACGACAAGATGGCTACCGCGAGAGAAACGTCCTCCGAGCAACCCACTGGGGGAGCCAAACCAGAATGGGCTTCTTCTTAAGCTTGAAATCATACCCCAAACGAAGTGTTTTGAGGCTACTTACTTCCTTCTCCCCAGAGGCCCCTTTACACAAAACGTTTATAGGAAGCTACTACTGTGACCACAAAAACCCTCTGCAGACAGCGATTTGCAAAAGCAAGGGAAGACAAATAAAAAGTGTTTACACAAAACTAAACCAATAAAAAATTAAACTAACAAAAATAAAATCAATTTCAGAACTGGGCAAATGTAATTATAAAGATAAATATTTACCATTTAAACCCATGTCCATCAAATGCTTTGAAAAGACTTATTTACAAATGCATCTGTGGCCTTCAGAAATGTTTACATTACTTATGCAACGGGTCCTTCATTTTGTAAGGCCAAACACTAAAGCACAAGAACTATTTACTATTTATAACTAGTTCTCTCTCTTTTTAAAACTTAACTGTCCAAAAATGTAAGTTTTATTCAAGTAACAAAGCCCTACAAGCTGGCTTCCTTAAGGACCGCTTCAGTGGGAAACCGGGACACTGATGTTGCGCAGACAAGCACCGAGGTTCAGACCTTTCCACTGTTTCTCCCTTTGAGCCAAATACTGGCAGTTGTGTGTTCCTGGAGGGCAGCTGAGAAACAAAGGGCAAAAAAGGAAAAGGACAGTTTTCACACAAAAGGAGTTCAAGCAATATTTACTATAATTTCATGTGCTAGAAGCCTGCTGGGGGCAAGGCAGTCAGTATAGGTTAGGTACTTCCCTGAATTTGAATACAGCTCTCTGGGAGGAATTAAAAAGAGTTTAACTCCTTTCCATTAGCAAACCAAAAAGGAGGGAGGTTACTGTGGTAAAACAGAAAAAACTCTGAGTGGGAAAATCCAAGTTCAAATCCTAAGCTACCACTTGCCTGTGGTATGAATGTGACTCACCCCACTGGGCTTAGTCTCTTTATATAAAAGACAGAAATGGACATAATGCCCACACCACAGGAGACTGTGAGGTCTGAATGAGACTTAGCACTTGGCTAAACTGTTCGATGTGAATTAGTAGATCTAAAGGGGGGACACCCTTCCCATGTTTATTATTTTATGAGCAGTATTTAATATTCTTGATTTATATGTTCAAATGGAAGAAAAAGAGAATAATTAATGGGATACAAAATCCTTCCTCTCTCAAACCATTTAAGTATGTTCTGAAAATTTAGCACATTTACTAGAAGCTGGCTTAAGAAAATGAAAGGGCCCTTGATCTCCAAGATGGGGGGGGGAAGCCACAGAATTTTGCGATTCGGTGGTACCACAGTCCAATCCTATCAATCTAAAAGCCAAGAGAGGGGAAGGAGTTTGTCCACGGTGTAAAGTCTAGATCTCGCAGTAACATTCTCAACCTGGAAGGAGTCCCCAGCAAAGGTATACAGGTGACTCTTGGGGTTAGGAGTGCCAGCTCCCAAGCAATGAAAACCTGCATATAGCTCTTTATTCCCCCAACTACTCCAGTCCCTTATATAAAATGGCAGAGAACAATGTATGCAGTCCACCCTCCACATCCATGGATGGTTCCCAACCACAGGTCAAAAATACTGTTTCTGATCCTCCTGCAGCTGGTTGAATTTGCGAATGCAAAACTCTGGCGTATGGAGGGCCAACTGTATACTTATTGAAAAAATCAATTTGCTAAAGGCAACCATGGAAGTAAAGTAAAGGCGCAAAGTACAGGTGCAAAGTATGGCACACGTGAAGCCAAAACCAAAAAAGGCCAGCAGAGACGAAACCAGGGGTGTGTGGCGAGGTGGGGGGAGGGTGACACATCAAGGATCTGGGCCTATATTCTAGGAGCAATGAGAAACGTTTTAAGTATTTAAGCAGGGGAATGACATGCTCAGAGGTGCATTTTGAAAACGTCACAGGGCTGCCACGTGAACAATGGATCACAGGACACAGAACAAATGCAGATGGAGCAGTGATGAGGCTGCTGCAGGGAGTCAGATGAGAGACAATGACAGCATGGACTAAGGTGGCGAAGTACAGACAGAGACAAAGATGAGGTGGACAGGTTCAAGAACAACAGGAGATAAAAAATCACAATCACTTGGTGATTATTCCAACGTGGAAGACCCGTGACAGGAGGCCGTCTGGGGAGGTGCAGCAGAGGGAGGGGCTGCGGGAGAGTCTGGGACAAGAGGAGACTGAGCTGGGTGGTTTGGGAGGTGAGAAAAGTAAGGGGAGAAACCCTGGATGAGCACTAGTGTCTCACCGTGATGAACAATGCCGGTCTCCAAGACAGGGAAAGAGAAGGAAGGGAAAGCCGACAAAAAAGAGATGGTCTGTTCTGGCCACATTAAGTTTGAGGTGTCTGTGGAAATAAGATAGACATAAGGGGCTGAAGTACAAGGAAGGGCTTGGGCTACAGATCTGTATTTAAGCCATCAGCAAACTTAAAGTATGGCACTCAAGGAAAAGGCCCGGGAGAAGGAAATGGCTAAAGGAATACCAACATTTTTAGGGCAAGGATGGGGAAAAGCTTATTCAAGGACAACAATGACAACAACAAAAACCCCACAAAACCTAGGACCAGCGGAGAGTGGGTGTGAGAACCTGGAGAAGGAAAAACAACAAAGGGTAATAAACAGCAGTAAATGCTACAGAGAGGGTCAAAAGAGAACAGTGAGATGAGAGACAGAGTCTGAGAGGTATCTTTTGGTTTTTGAAAGGAGACCGAAGGTTAGGGGATTCTGAAGATGTCCGGTCCCTTCACTGGAATGCAGATAGGCACGCCAAGCTGCAGTGGGTTCGAAAGCAGAGGCAGCAAGGGAAAACAGCATGCAGTTTCAGTTAAAAAGAGACGGCGGAGCGGTGCAGGGTGTGCTCCTGTGCGTGCAGTTTAAATGCATGTATGTACGTGTTGAAGAGGCAAAGTATTCTCTGCCTGCTGAGGGTACCTTTAGCCACTCTACTTCTGCAGAAAGGAGAATAGCTCAAAATTCTCCAAGTACCTAATGGCAAGAGAACTGTCCACACTGTTTCCTGAAGACGCTCATGGGATCCGAATATGAACGAGAACAAACACGGAGGCCTGCAGTCTGAATGACAGCTGGCACCACCGCTGCTTCACAGGAAGCCCGCCACACCTTAGGAGCTCCTGGACCTCGTTGCAAAGGCTTCGCTTTGACTTCTGATTATAAGCATGAGCATTTTTGACCTAATCATGGAAAATGACTCTTTCTGACCTTATTTCAAACCTCACATTTTATACAGAAGAAAATGAAGTCAGAGATGCATGTAATTTTCAAGATGGTAAAGTGCGCCGCAACGCAATTTCACTTTCTTCATAGACCACAACTTGAAGCAGGAGTGGAAGGCCCAACTCACTGTAAAGTACAGGCACACCTCGCAGACATAGCGGGCTCAGTTGCAGGCCACAACAATAAAGTAAGTTGTACCCTTTGTGCTGGGGGAGGGTCTTGCTTTCAATTTGCAAAAATCACAACATCTGTGAAATGCAATAAAGTGAAACACAGTTGTGCCTGCAGTAGGAATACTCAAAAAGCCTAACATTAGATCTTTGCTCAAAATAACATGTACCCATTGGGTCAAACAGACACACAGACACAAGCTAAAGTTTCTGTAACCTGAACTCTGCTCTCAAAGTTGTGCTCACTGAAGCCAATGCTATAACAAGTAGCTGCTATTTTCCCACAGCCGTTTCAAATGTAAACAGATAACTGAAACTCAGAAGAGAGGTCCTATGTGTCGCATTATACTACCCAATGTTCTTTCCTTCATAAAACAAAGATTATTCTCTAACACATCTTGTCTGTTTATAAAACACAATGGAATTCTAGACTGCTTAAGATGCTTTGAAAAAAAAACAAGAACTTCTAAGGCAGAAATGCATATTGGCGTCAAACACCTTGAAATCTGTACCATCTTCAGCGTACTGCAAGACAGGCAGAAAGCTGCACATACACAGAGAATCCACATTTAGAAATTTATAGGAAAAACAATCCCAATACTGAGAGCTAGCTCAAAGGACATAATTATGATCCTTTTAATTTTAAAATAGGAAGAAAAATAAAGGAACTACACCATAATTAGAAGTATGATTTAATACCGAGGAAGGACCCCCACTCCCAGGTTTCCTGTGATGTGTTTCTTTTATAATCTGGATACAAGAAGTAAAGAATGGACAGTATCAGCTGACTAAGAGTGACTGTTCTGGCAGATGAGCCCAGTGACAAGGGGCCCAGATATGTTTTGACAATGCGTATACATGTAACTTACAAACACAAAAAATGAGCACTACACGCACCAGCTAAAACTCAGTAGAGCTCTTCCAGAAAGGAGGCAGGATCAACAAGAGTTGGGCTACACCTATGAAAACGATGCTACCGCTAAGAGGAGGGAATTCTAGGTGGGAGGGCTTTGAAATCATGTCACTTTTTCTATGGGAAGCCTCTAATGTTGGTGAACTATGCCCCCGGGTTACCCAGTACCCAAAGTACATTACAGTGATTATAACGTGGCTTTTTTTTTTTTTTTTTTAATGGAGAGAAACAAGATGAAGAAACACCAAAGGTTTCACAACGTGATATGGAAAGAATGCACACACGTAGCTACACACACACGTACCTTGATGTTCTAACGGCAAATCTGGCCAGCTATAAGAGTTAGCAGCGACTGACATGAGTGAAAGGAAGCCAAACACCCAATATACAGCCTCTAAACTCCACTATTACTCATAGAAATATACAACTCAAAAAATGTCCTCACCTGCTGGAGGGAAACCTGGGGGAAAAAGGGCTTCCACATCAAAGCAGGGATGAAACAGCAGTGAGCAAACCATGGCCTGCTCTGTGGGGAGAGACGAGGACAACACTCCTTGATCACTGACCTTTCAACAACTGTTCTAACAGCCCATGGTGCTGCCAGCACTGCTAGTGTTGGGAGGAATTACACGCAAAGGAAGGGTAGTGGGTGCAAAGGACTGGTAAACAGGTGGGGCTAGGCTACCCAGAACTGTGAGAGGCAGCTCTAGGCAAAGCCTCTCAGTTCTTTCCCAGAGTCAGGAGTCAAGAGATCAGGGTGCTGGTCCTCATGATTTCCTCTGTGACCTTAAACTGCTCACAGAAGCCCTGAGCTTCTCAACTGGAATGAGGATTAGATCACCCGGTTCCATATGCTCTTAATGGACAATGAGATACTGGCTCTGATCATCATGGAGAATGGGGAGAATCTACTCCAAAGTGGACTCTCTGCCTCCACCTATCCCTTGTCCCATTATTGAAATGACTGCTTCTAACCATCTGCACCCTGCAGGAAGGTGGGGGATGCTGCCGAAAACAACAGATGGCCCTCAGTTTGGTTTAGTACTCCCACTCCCTCCGCTATAGCCAAAGAATTTCTCAAGTTGTTATAACCAAATTACAAACAGAAATGTGAAGAGTCACACGGCATTTGGGCCACGTCCCCTTTCCCTGCCGTGTTATCTGAAGTAGAAGGCTCTACTCCTGGGAATTCACACGGCCAAGGGGAAGGTGCCAAGCTGGGGGGAAACAACAGCAGTTTCAAGTTCAGCGAGCCAATTCTCCGTCCCCCCACCTCAGAGCAAGAACATGCAGCCATAGGGAGGACTCAGTATTTAGAACCTTGGTAGCAGAGTGGGTGTTCTCAAACTTTAGAAAGGTATATACTGGAGGAGACTGGAATGCACGAGGCAACTATCTTAATCCTGCTACATAAGATGTCATTTCTCTAAAACAAAGTTCCTGAGAATTGTTGAAATAATTCAACTTTGGCTACTCTTCTGTGTAGAATGTCTTCCAGCTGTTGACCTCATGGAATCAAATTTAAAAGAAACAAAACAAAACCACAAACCTGATGGAAAGTTGTAAGATGTCTGCCTTGGACTGTATCCCTGGTCTGTTTCTAACTCCCTTCTCCGAGTCCTGAGTTCTTCACCAACTCTGAAGGCAGACCAGACAACCTCTCATCCCACCCAGTTCAATAGCCCTGTTAGACTTTACGCCTGGACACCCAGGCTTCTACATGCCACTCTGGTTTGCAGAGTGAAGTTGGTGGCCACGACCGTGCCTGAGTAGCTCTACTGAGCGCGCACACACATGCGCTCGTTACCTTCTTCTAGAGGAGGGGTAAACGCAGCCTGCTGAAAGGCGACACGCACTACTGCCTTCTGTGGTGGTCTGTGATACCTATGGCACCTGAGCAGGCCTTTTGTAAAATCAAATGCATCAGTAAGTGGTACCCTAGAATATTTTTTAAAATTCTGCAGCAGAAATTAAAAAAAAAAAAGGAAAGAAATCTCATGTTTATGGATTAGAAGACTTAAGAGTGAGAAGATGGTGAGTCCCCAAAGCAATCTACAGATTCAATGCAATCCCTGTTAAAGTTCCAACAGCTTTTTTTTTTTGGTGCAGAAATGGAAAAGCTGACCCTCCAATTCATATGGAGTTGCAAGAGGCCCTTGACAGCAAAAATAATACTGAAAGAAAAGGACAAAGTTTGAGGACTCACATTTTCTGATCTTACTATGAAGCCACAGCGATGAAAATAGTACAGTCCCAGCACAGGACAGGCACGCAGATCAACCGAACAGAATGGGGAGTCCAGAAATAAACCCACATCTCTCTGGCCAACTGAGTTTTGACAAATGTGCCAAGCATTCACTTAGTGAGGGAAAGAACAGTCTCTCCAACAAATGGGGCTGGGACAACTGGATATCTACATGCAAAGAACAAAGCTGGTCGCTACCTCATACTATACACAAAAATTAACTCAAATGTAACCTAAATGTAAAAGCTAAAACTATCTAGAAGAAAATATTTCAGTAAATTTTCATGTCCTGGGATTTGACTATGGATTCTTAAACATGACACCAAAACGTAAGTAAGAACAACAAAAACAGATACTAGAACTCATCAAAATTGAAAACTTATGTGCTTCAAAAGGCATTATAAAGAAAGTAGTTAAAACCACACAACAGGAGGAAATATTTGTAAATCACATAGCTAGTAAGAGTCTACTACCTAAAATGTATACAGAACTTTTGCAATTAAGCCACAGCAAAATAAACAACCCAATTCAAAAGTGGGCAAATTTTTGGCCCATTTTGGGGCCAAATGGACTTCAATAGATATTTCTCAAAAAAAAAGGTGTACAAGAAACATGCAGAGATATTCAATCATTAATCACGAGGAAAGTACAAATCAAAATCACGAGTTACCACTTCATATGCGCTAGGATCTAAAAAAGATGGTACTGGAACTCCCATACATTGCTAGTGGGAATGTAAAATAGTGCCCCTGTTATGGAAAACAGTTTGGTGGTTCCTCCAAAAGTTGAAGATGGAATTATCTTATGAATCCGACTCCATTCCTAGGCATACTTATACCTAAGAAAAATAAAAACTTGTACACAAGTGTTTATAGCAGTATTCATAATGGCCAAAAGGTGGAAACCACCCAAATGTTCATCAAGAGATGAATGGACAAATTGTTGCATATCACATACGATGAACCATTTAGCAAAAAGAATGAAGTACTGATACATGCCACAATGTGGCTGAACCTCAAATGCACTATGGTAAGTGGAAGAAGCCAAACACCATTGTATGAGACACCCAGCATGGGCAAATCCATACAGACAGAAAGCAGATTGGTGGTCGCCAGGGGCTAGGAGAAGGTGGACACAAGGTGTGACTGGTTAACGGGCATGAGATTTTCTTTTGGTGTAATGAAATGTGAAGTATCTGGGACTATAAAATGGTTACTCTTAATGTTCTGTAAATTTCTCAATTAAAAAATATCTGTAGATAAACCACTTTTCAAGCAACTTAAAAAAAACTTCTACAGAGAAAGAGATCATATCAAGTGCTGAATTCCACTCACAGAACAAATGTTTATAAACTTAAAAAGAAGAAAAATGAGTGAAGAAATTAGAGCTCTGAGAAGAAAACAGACTCTCAAGCGAATAATTACATTTCCAAAGTTCTAAGTATTCCATGTATTTCTATGCTGAAGACAATGAAAAGATTAAACAATAAAAGCCGATTTCATTAGCATTCTGGTGTGGCAGTTTTAAAACAAGAACAAGCAGTGTTAAAATGAGTGTTAAAAAGATAGGTACGTTTTATGTACTGTCTTCATCAATAAGAGACTTGTGGAAGATTTGGAAGAATTCACAGTAATAACGCATCTTTCAAGTGGCACACAGCAAGTTTTACCTCCACCATGAGGAGATAATGAAATAGGACCACAGTCTATTACAGGATGTGAGAGAAAAACCTTACATTCTAGAGAGCAGACAGCTCACATTTTCAGCAAGCTTAAAGAACAAAAACCACCTCTCAACATCTTATGTTGTATCTAGTCATTTGCTTTTTTAAATACTGCAAATTTAGCTCCATTTAAAAAAAAATTATTTTGCTCAAAGGCTGAGACATGGTTTGGGATAAAAACCTTTAGTTCAGAATCTGTACTTCTCAGTGGCGGATCCTTCCTGCTTTGATTCTTAAGCAATGGAATCCTAATGCCCAGATAAGTAGAGAAATTTGGGCTGGAAAGCTACAGAACAGACCCAAATCTCTGATCATCTCTCTGCCTTAATGACCTCTCAGGGCATCTAGCAAATCACTGGGCGTACAGATGCCAGAACAATTCCCCCAAATGAGGAGGAAAGTGCAATTGTGAGGAAGGGGAACGAACAAAGAGTTAACCGACTCTACCAAGCCCATCTCTTCTCAAAGACTGTCCTCTATGGTTGCTTGCCACCCAACAACAGCTGCTCATGATAATCAATGTCTGACAGATCAGAGAAAGCCCTTAATGTGTTGCCAAGGGGCAGTTCAACAGATGGCATGGTGACTTACAACCAGAATCATTAATTACACTCTCTTATTAGTCCCGGGGCACAGTGCTAAAAATGCTTCCTCGGTGAAAGACGAGAGTTTCAGATAAATGACCGTCTGGTACGGCCTGGAAACTCCCTTTAGGATTTTTGGTCAGTGTTGATTTCTAAATCCAAGCCATACTATTTTTACAGCCATTTCCCATCTTCCACTTTCAATCTGGCCAGGAATATCAAGTTCCCCATGCCACTACCCATCATCACTCTCATAATCACTGAAGGTAAGGATATGATAAAAAGTACCCATCACTCATTTCCCTTCTCAAGTCAGAGGACTGTGTTCAAAGGCAAACAATAATCTCAGCCACAGAACTAGCTCAATTTTCCCTCCCTTGGTACCAAAGAACAGTGTTTCCTGAGTGCAGAGTGCAGCAGGACTATCCCCCCCTTATCTACTCTGGTATTTCTTGCAATACGTGATTAGTTCTCCAACTTAAAACTGTCATCCTGTCCCAAACCACTGGCTGCAAGTCTTCTCTATGTCTCTTAAGGAAAGAGGAGCAGACTCTACTGAAAAGGAAGTCTAGTAGCCTGGAGCAAGGAAAAGTTCCCAAATGTCCTCGATGGTTGTTGTATTTGTTGTATTACCCCAAGGGACTAAGCACCAATGTTAAACCACCCCGTACTTAATTAAGAATCCAAACAAATGCATGGCGAGGAACTAGTTCTTCCCAAAGGCATTCAGACTAATGTCAACTCAGGGTAAAAACTGGTCCCTTTCCAACAGATTGAGAACTGGGCTCCCTAAATATGACTGAAATGTCAGAACTAATCAACAGACATGGCTTGGAGGCAAACTGCTTATTAGCTTTAACATGATTAAGTCAGAAATAAATCTTAATATAATCCAAAAGAAAGAAAAATTTTAAGTATTTCCCAGATACCACCAAATAAAGTCTTTGATTTTGCTGACTCCTATTCCTTTTGTACCTCAATCTACAATTTTTAAAAAATGTGAGTTCAAACTAAAACAAGGTTAAAATCCTAAATGCTGTGATTTAAGTGTTCATCCTGTGTTTCCTGCATTCCAATTTGTTCTTTTTTGGATATATAAAAATGTGACTTCAATTTTCAATTAGGTTCACATAATTGCAATATCTGAATGATGTTCTCATCTCATGCATTTTTAAAAGACAAAAAAAAGTGTTAATTAAAGCATTAAAAACCTCCTAATGCAGGCTACAGGAAAGGAAACTTGGGAGGTCTAGGTCTGCCTTGCAAGGTACTCACTTCTAGTTTTTTCTCCTTTTCTGACAAAACATCTTTCTGGTTCTGGGTATACTCCACCAACATCCGAGCCAGCTGGCGCCGGTCTTCCAGTTCTGCCGCCAGGCGCCCGTTATATTCTGCTAGTAACAGACATGCTTCATCTACTGTTTTTGAAAGACGTTCAGCTGCCTCTTTGTCTAAGTACAAATGAGACCAAAAAAATAGAGACAATATACAAATCACATAGGCACCATTGCAAACATTTCTGGGGGAGGGTAACAGTTTCTCTCCAAAAGTACAGAATCCAAGAATAAGTCAGAACCTGTGGACAAAAACTCAAGTGGCTGACAGAGAAACCCAAAGGCACTCACTCCTGTCAACAAGACAGGACCTTTGAAAATTACTGAAGTGAGGCAACTGCGCAGGGAGAAGAGTCTGGATAACATTTCTAAGTGCCTATTCCTGCAAAAGCTCTACCAATAAAAAAAAACAGAAAGATTTGATGTCGTACATGGGACAAGTTTTCCTGGTCCCTGAGAATTTCAAAAGGGCTTTCCTTCATATTATTTTTGTTACATATTTTTTGAACAATACTCTGAAATACAAAATACAAGCACTATAAAGCACAATATGAAATACAAAAGCTAGCACTCACTTCTTGGGTGTGGACACTAAAAGAAAAAAAAAATTAACCCTGGCTGGTGTAGCTCAGTGGACTGAGTGCCAGCCTGCGAACCAAAGGGTTGACAGTTAGGTTCCAGCCAGGGCACGTGCCTGGGTTGTGAGCCAGGTCCCCAGCAGGGGGTTCGTGAGAGGCAATCACACACTGATGTCTCTCTTCCTCCCTTCCCCTCTGTAAAAATAAATAAAAACCCTAAAAAAAGGCGGGGGGGGGGGGAGAAATTACACAATAGGTTCGATATCCTTAGCTAAGGTGTTGGGACTCCAAACCAGGTCTCTAAAATGGACCTACTGACTCCACCTCTTAGCAAGCCTTGAAACTGGGTATTAGCTCTCTTCCATTCAGCAAAATACCTGGTCTGACAAGACAGACTGCTAAATGCTTTAGAATATGACCCATAATAATAAATATACTTATATAAACACATATAAAAGAAACAAATTTCATAAAGCAATACTTATCCTTACTATGTACAAAGTGTTCTATCTTCTATTCCATTAGAAAAAAAATGCTGATCATTACCTACCAGATTGATTTCATGTCCAATTGATGGGTTGTAATTCATTGTTTAGAAAAAAACTTCAAAAAACTGTATTGTAGTAGCAAAGTGTAATAGAGGGTATTCTTAGAAAGAAGTGATGAAAAAGGCTCAACACTGGGAAACGAGAAGAAACAAAAGGATGACCTATATTTAAAAAGAACGAATGTAATTAATTACACAGGAGGAGTAGTAGTGAGATTAGACCTTAAATATGTATACCTCATTTTTAAAAGGCCTTTTAAGGATCAGAAGAGTGGACGGGTGTTTCGCAACAAAGAGCACCAGGGACTCCAGTAGTTGCAGGGACAAAAAGTGAGTTAGACAACTGCCACTACTACAAGTTGTCAGAGCCGAGAGACCCCAGCATTCTCGCAGGGGAATGGGATTTAAGAATTCCCAACAGAGTTTCTCTGGCAAACTGCCTGGCATTTAGGTGCCTTCTTAACAGGAATATTGGGAGATGGGCAGTTGAGGAATTCCAGCCTAGGTTTGACCCAAGGGCCAGGCACTTCCACCCGCTTCAGGGGAGGGAAACAACAAGACGTTTTTGGTGAAGGAGAAGGAGTGAGCCAGACAGAACACGAAGGGAAGAGATGATCTCAGTCACAGAGGCTAAAGAGGACAGTGCAGGAGGGGGGAACCTCAAAAACCCTGAAATTTATTTATAAAAATCATGTATTTATTCTTACACGTTCAAACTTTAGTCACCTTCAACTACTCTCTATCTGATGCAATACACCTATCACGACGTTTTTTCCACTGCTCAAAAGTTTTTGGACTTGTCAGTTTTAATGCCTTTTAGTGCTTCTGCTTTCTGTTTCGCCTCTTCCACATCAGCAAAACGTTTCCCTTTAAAGATGTTTTTCATCCAGGGAAACAAAAAAAGTCACTTGGGGTGAGATCAGGTGAATAGGAAGGTGGGGCATGGAAGGCATGTTGTTTTTGGTCAAAAACTTCTGAATACTCAGCACGGTGTGGGCAGGGGCACTCATAAATCACCCATCACGAAATGGGCAAACGCGCTGAGTCTTCAAAAAAAAAAAAATTCACTGAAGCCAAACCCCGCCTCTCACAACAAGGCCAGCTAGTACACTGATACAGAGGGGTTCCTAGAACACTCACCTAGTGGGGAAGCCTGTACTACGAGGGGCCTGCCCTTCAGAACATAATTCCGGATTTTTGGGGTCCTGCCTCGTATCGGCAGTCCAATCTGGGAATAAGCTGCGGGGGTGGTTAGGTTGGTTTTAGCTTTAACTAAATGTTTTTAAATGGTTAATTCACTAAGATGTTTAAGTACTCATGGCAAAAAACTGCAAGGAAAGCACAAATATTTAAAAATTTTTAAATATCAATTTTCACTCTCTAAGAACATGTACATGGGATATAACTCATTCACACAAATAATTCAACCCAGAAAAATAACTTGTAATAGCTTTATAAGCTATAGAAAAAAATGCAATCAAAATGCAGCAGCGAGATGCTCACTTCAGAGAACTTACCTGTAGGGTCCGTACGCGCTGTGCCCTGCCTGCTCCACAGAGGAATGGCTGTGTGTGCCTTTCAGCCAGCCCTCCCCAAGTGCACAAGCACCCCACTCCCTCTGGCGTACTCCGAGTCAGTTCTGCACGTGTCCTGTTTCCCTGTGCCTCACCAACTCCTCTCCCCCTCTCCCGAAGCACTACCCTCAGCACGCAAACATGCTGCTGTGTCTTCGGACCTTGGGCCACTCCCCAACTACTGCCCATTTCCCTGGTCCCTTTACAGCACTCCTCAAGGGAGCTGTCTATCCCCGGCACCACCTTCTCTCTCCTGTCACCAAGCCCACTCCAGTCAGACTTTTACACACGCCAACCCCCTGCTCAAAACCTTCCAGTTGGCTTAGCAAATATCTGGGCTCCTACTATGCACCAAGCACCATTCTGGGCTCTGCAACAGCAGGGAACACAACACAAAGGATAAAACCTTTCTGCTCCAGGTTTACACCCTCAAGTTGATAGAGAAACAATATACTGTACTGTACTTATGTATCAGTCAGAGATAAGAACTCTGGAGAAAAATTAGGCAGAGGAGGAAGAACAAGGCATCAGAAAGGAGAACTGTAATTTTAAATAAGGTGTTCAGGGCAGGCTTCACTGAGATGATACGTAAACCAAGGCTTTAAATGAAGTTAAGAGAACTATCGGGGAAGAGTGGACTATTTGGGGAAGATCGTTCCAAGCAGAGGGAACTGCAAGAACAAAGACCCTAGAAGGGGAGAGTGACAGGCAAGAAGCCTATACAACTGGAACAGTGAGCAACGGGAAAGTAGCAAAAATCTATGTGGTAACAGGGACCGAGTTGTTACTCTAGGGGGCCAGGGGAGTGGAGGGGACACGATCCTACTTCCATTTTAACAGTCAACTCTGATTGCTGTGTTGAGAACAGAATGATGGCTGGGAGTGGGGGACGAGGAAGAAGTAGGGAGACCAGGCACCAGGCAACTGCTAACCCAAATGAAGATGGTGGTGACTCCCACTGGGTGGTGGCAGTGGGGGTTGTGGCAAGGTGTCACACACTGGTTTTGGTCCCAATCAATAGGAATAAAGAGGGGGACTTTATGAAGATGGGGAAGACCACGAGAGAAATGGGTTTTAAAGGGAAGATCAGAGGTCTGGTTTGGGGCAGGTTATGTTTGAAATCTTTACTGAGATAGCCAGTTAGTAACACTGAATAGGAGGTTGGATGTACGGATCTCAAGATTAAAAGAGAGGTTAACACCAGAGACATAAATTAGGGATCACTAAGTAGGAAAAAAACCCTGTTATTTAAAGTAATCAAACTGGATGAGCTAAACTGTCAATGACCTAGCTAGAGAAAAGGGCTAAGGAGAGGTCAGGTCAACATTCAAGGAGAAGTGAAGAAACCAGCAAAGGAGACTGAAAAAACATAACCAGAGGAAGAAAAGGAGAACTAGAAGAATACAGGGTCCTAATTTCCTATGGCTGCTGTAACAAACTACCACAAACCTAGTGGCTTAAAACAACACAAACATATTATCTTAACACTTCCGGTGGCCCCTTCTCCCATCTTCAAAGTGCATCGCACCCCAACTTCCGCTGCCATAAATATACCTCCTTCTCTCTTTCCTCCCTACCTCCCTCTTACAAGGACGATGCCACTACCTAAAGATCCTTTACCTTAACCACATCTGCAAAGTGCCTCCTGCCACGGAAGGTGATTATACAAGTATTCACAGGTTCTACGGATCAGGGAATGAACATTTTAAGGGGATCACTTTCCTGTCTACCACACCAAATGAAGAAAGTATTTTTAGGAAAAAGAAACCAACTAGGCCAAAGGTTTCTGAGGTCAAGTTAAGATGACCTCAAGTTAACACTAGGCAAAATATTCACTACTGAATTTAGCACTAGAGAGGTCATCAGCAACTTTGCTAAGAGCAGTTTCAGTAGGGCAGAGTCAAGAGACTGAGAAGAGGGGAAATGGAGACAGATGAGCACAGGTGACTATTTAGGATGTTTTGCTAGACGGAACAGAGAAATAAGGCAGTAGCTAGGGGAAGATATGGGTGAAGAAAAAACTTTTACCACTTGGGGAAAAAAAAATAGATGTTTTTATGCTATGGAAGACGATCCAGGGGAAAAAAATGGAAGATGCAAGAGAAAAGGGGAGATCTGCTGAAGCAAGGCCATTGAGCAGATGAGAAGGAAGTCTACCAAACAAGGAGAAAGGCTTGTTTAGAAAACAGCAGCTTCATCCCCAGAAAGACGAAGACAAGCCAGCCAATGTGTGCTGGTTTTTCTCCTCAGCCGCATTTGGCTGGGCATGTCCTGGAGGGAAACAGATGAAAAGGGGGATTTAAAAATGGTGGTTGCTGGGAGCTGGGGGGAGGAGGAGGAAATAAATTGCTATTTAATGGGCAAAGAGTTTCAGCTTTGCAAGATAAAAAGCATTCTGGTAATTGGTTGCACAACAACATAAATGCATTTAATACTTCTGAACTGTTACAGTTAAGATTACAAAAACCTAAGCAAAGCAAAGCAAATGAGGACAGAAGGGGAGGGAAGGCTGGGAAAAGACGGCCGGATCAACAGACTGACTGTTAAAGCCAACAGGGCTTCACTGTCGGAGGCGGGGAAGCGAGTGAGACCAAACGCCTCCTGCGTGGTTCAGAAGGCCTCTGTCATGTTCTCCAGCTAACTTCGCTCCGGCCCGAAGGTCTTTCCATGTAAAACGGTACCTCCTTCAACTGTCCCCACCATCACACCCCTGCTTTATTTTTCTTTTTGGCACTTAAGCCACGAGAAAATGTAGGTGGGACACCAAGAGCATCTGCTACACAGTGCACCTCAAATACCTGAATGAAGGAAATATTTCATGATCAACTTTGGTTTCCTTCAAACGGACACAGAGAAAGTTAGTGAAGCAGCCAAGGCAAGGGACTGGAAGGGACAAACGGTGGCTCCTGGAAGAGTGGAATGAAAGGCCTGAGCTTCTGTAATAGAAATATACAGGCTTCGCAGGGAAGGCTGAAACCCCAAGATCCTTTGGTCATGGGACCTTGGGCAAGACCTCTAACATCTCAAAGCCTCAATTTCCTCCTATGTACGAGGGGATTAGCATTCAGTGATCTCAAAAGATTAACTACCACAAAGAGTGGGAGTATCTGGCACAGCGCACACTCTATTAATATTAGTTCATGCTTCATTCCTTCCTTTCAATTTCTCATGCCTAAAGCAAGAATAATGACAACTGCCCCTCCCTGTTTCACTGGGGGTGATCACCAACAGGGCAAACTGACACAACTAACAATGCACACCTAGAGTTCTTGGCACTGAAGACAGTATCATCTATGGGGTGTGTCAGTGTGCGGTGCAAAAATCACAGTACTGAATTATAATTCTTTGTATTTTTAGTAAGAGGGTCATGAGTTTAATGCCCACGCCGCCAGCCCTAACCCACACAATTTCCACAACTTGTTTTCAGCAGACCTGACAAGAGTGCCACAAGCTGTGGCACACCACATTTCTGCGACAGCTCCTAGAATCTCTACTCAAGCTTGGATTATTCCAGCAGCTTCACCGTTTAGCACATGAGCTGTTTCCAAAGCCCACGACGACAGGGTGCCCAACACCAAATGGAGAGGCTGTACCTGCACACTTCAGTATGCCCTAGGGTTTGATGAACTGGAGCTGTGTCCCTCTTTCCCTCATCTTTCACCCAAACTACCTTCTTACCTGTTATTTTTTCCAGTAGAGAAACATCTTGTACTTCCTGGGGCAAAGAAGCAATTTTCTGGCGGACAGTAGCATCCCCTGATGCGGCATTTTCCAGGTCTTGCAAAGCTTTGATTAGTTCCTCAGTCTATGTAATAAAATACAAACACTATCTGTTAACATATATGGGGCTTTAAAAAAAATTAGCTGGAATTAATGAGGTGGAGGCAAAAGGTATTGTAAGAACGATCATTCCTGACACTCAAACAGCCATGGCCGGGCTTCTGCAGTATAGGCGGAACGAGTCAGCACAAGGATCCTGGCAGCTGACCCCTCAGCTCTCTGTTCAGAGCCACGAACCCCAGACTCTCCGCACGCAGCTTCAGTCTGCTGTCCTTTCTCTGCCGGAGCCCAGATTTGGTGGAGAATGGGAGACCAACAGATCCTGCAGACTGGGCCTTAATGAACACAGTCCATTATTTCTGAACAGAGGGATTTGAGGAGCAAGCTAGTGCTTTTCAGGAATAGGAAATTGATGGGAAATCCCTGCTACTGATGGCAAGAAATAATGTGCTGACAGGACTTCAATTAAAACTGGGATGTGCTTTGAAAATCTATGAATTATCATGTAAAACTTCTGTAGCCAAAGTATTTAAAAACAACTCCTCACAGTACAGTAAAATTGGGGCCTCAGACCTCAAAAAATGCATAAATGACATAACTTAGTTTCATGTTACAAAACTCTGTAAACAGAATACATATGTGTGAACATGTAAAGAATATCAACCAAATAAAACATTATCCTACTGGATAGACTCAATCCATCAGATGACCTGAATTCACCTGGAGCAGCAAGGAGGGCATGCAGACAGGATGGTTTTCCCTGTAGAGTTTGTCAAAGAGAGTGAAGGGAAATCAATCTTCAACACAGTTATACTCTTCCCCAGGAAAGCTTTGAAACCACGAGGATTTTCTTCATTTCTTCAGACAGCTGTCTTGAAACTCATGGAATGAGCATATTTTGGTTACAGACGTGGGGCGGGGATGAAGGGAGAAAGGGATTGCTGTCTCCCTTGAATTCCTTTGCTCCTCAGAGCTTGTGTGTTTGGGATGGAATTGCTGGCACCCCTTTTTACGGAGGGTCCTCCACACGACCTTATTAAGGTTCCACTGGAATATGCTGATGTGTGAACTGAAAGTGCATCTGGGCCCCTTCGGAAGCAGAACCGTGACCCTGGAGGGAAAAGCTGCTGTGTGCTGGGCATACCCATCCATAATCAGCCAGCTTGCACAGGGGCTAATGGTATGTTCTGCACAGAACTGCTTTTAAATTGGTTCTTTGTTTCCGAAGAAAGCATTTTTTCACTTTTATGATTGTACTCATAAGTTGTTCCTGAAGAAATTTGCCAAGACTTACAGATCAAAAAGCCTCGTTACTAGCACAGTGTGTGTGTGTGTGTGTGTGTGTGTGTGTGTGTGTGTGTATTCCTTTACAAGGGTGCAATAGTTTTAATTGCTCTGATGCTCTGTTTGATTCCTGGTTTGAGCACTTGTTTTTAAGAACTCTGAAGCAGTAGGCTCGTTACATCCCTGTCCAAAGACACAGTTGTTCAATCTCTGTGTGATAGCCCTTGTGATTTGTGTTTTGTGATTGCAATAAGGCACTGGTTCAGTTCAAAAGCCCATGGCAGAACATGAATAAAATTCTACATCCTTTCACAAAAATCTATTTTTAAAGAACATTTTCAATTTATAGGAGTAAAAAAACTCCAAGTCCAAGTCCACTATAAATATAAATTCATGCCAAAGTCCTGGCATGCAATGACAAAGTCAAGCCTACTGTCTGGCAAGCCTCACTTGGTGGGTCTTCACCCAGTGCCCTGAGAGATGCAAATACTATTGGTCACTAGCACCACCTTGTGGTCATAATCTCAACTAGCAGTCACTTCACCAAACCACTCCACCCTAGCCTCTGGGGGTCAAGACATACCAAGAGGGGTCCTGCAGAAGGATCTTGGGGAGAGTAGCTTCCAGGGTAGTCATCATCCTCCTCCTCTTGTATCTGCTGAAAAGTTCGCTTCAGAGATTTCTTCTCCTCTGTGGCTATAGAAAAGAAAAAAGTGACAAGTTTGATTCACTAAAGCCTGCACAGATTAAGAGTCAAATGTTATGCACAACGGGTCACATGTAAAAAAAGGCAGGAGGGGTCCTTTCTAGAGATAGCTTAACATTAGCCTCTATGGCAGTTATTTTAAATAGGTGGTAGTTCTACATTACTGGAAAAAAACACTACTGAAAACAAGCATCTAAAACCACGTGAAACTCACCAAACTAACATATTTCATAAAAAACTTCATCATCTTAAAAAAAAAAGTTAACAGGAAAAGTAAAATGGTAAGAGACCCATCAGACAACATAGTGAAGGAAGCCGATGTGTGCAAGGGTTTTTAGAGAATATATTGCATACAAAATAAAATTCTTTACCCTTTCTAGGATAAGTTCAGAAAATAAATAGTAGAGTGAAACCCATCAATAAAACTGTGTCAAAAACTCAAAACACAAACATCCCTTTTAAAAATAAAATAGTTTTATCTTAACACTAAAAATAATCATTAATGAGAAATATGACTGATAACACTGGGAGAAATTAAGTTTCCATTTTAAAATTAACCACTTTTAAGGCTAACAGATTACATTTTTAATTATTTGTATTGTATGCTTTTAAATTATGATAGATGTGTTAATTCTAAAATCACTTATTTTGAAGCAAACTGAATAATACAAAATAAATGCCAAACAACTGCAGGACATAAATCTAAATGATAAATTTAGGTTTGCAAAGTAAAAAAACTATCGGACAACCAGCACGTGCCAGGCATGGCAATAGTTTCCATTTCACAGGTGAGAAAATGAGGACTTGGGTTAAATAACTCATCTAAAGGTGTGACTACAAAATCTGCGCTCTTTCCACTGCAGACAAATTACTCAGTGCCACACAATTACCCCTCTCATCTGTCAGATGAGGAGCCACCACACACCTGCCTCAGAACTGTGAGTTATAAACGGAACACACTCTTCTTAACTGAACATTTTCTTCTAGAACCAAGGATGTATGTAGTTCCTGTTTTCTACCTTACATACTAACCGGCCAAGCTGTTTTATTTTTTCTTAAATTTTTTTTTTTTTTTTTTTGCTCTACCAGCAAGAAAAGAAACAACATTTG